>JANHZT010004146.1:46049-75791 GCA_032468215.1 Stegonotus admiraltiensis | reverse complement strand
GGGTGTCCTCCTGGATACACGGCTGTCCTTGGAAGAGCATTTGACGGCCGTGGTCAGGGGGGCCTTTTATCAGGTTCACCTGATCCGCCAGTTGCGCCCCTTTCTAGATCGGGATTCCCTGTGCACAGTCACTCATGCCCTCGTCACCTCCCGCCTGGACTACTGTAATGCTCTCTACATGGGGCTCCCCTTGAAAAGCACCCAGAAACTTCAGTTGGTCCAGAATGTGGCCACGCGGGTGGTTGCGGGAGCGTCTTGGCGCTCCCATGTAACACCCCTCCTGTGTGAGCTGCACTGGCTGCTGGTAGTCTTCCAGGTGCGATTCAAGGTGTTGATTAACATCTTTAAAGTGCTCCATGGCTTAGGACCAGGATATTTACGGGACTGCCTTCTGCTACCAATAGCCTCCCATCGGCCAGTACGCTCCCACAGAGAGGGACTTCTCAGGGTGCCATCGGTCAGACAATGCTGACTGGTGCCCCCAGGGGAAGGGCCTTCTCTGTGAGGGCACCTGCCCTCTGGAATGAGCTACCCCCCGAAGTTCGGAGGATCCTGGACCTCCATACTTTCCACTGGGCTCTTAAGACCTTTCTTTTTCAAGAAGCTGGGCTGGCCTGGTTTTTAAGGGGTGGTTTTTAATTTGGTGTTAAATTTTGGGGATTTTAAATGGTTTTAAATGGGGAGCCAAAATTGTTTAATTTGATTTTAAATTACTTTTAACTTTTGTATCGATGTATTTTATTATGGCTGTACACTGCCCTGAGTCCTTCGGGAGAAGGGCGGTATATAAATATTATTAAATTAATTAAATAAATAAATAAATAAACTAGTCTCACACTTTCTGCGTCATATTTAAGAACCAACAATATGAAGAATGATTGTAAATTAATCTGAACAGATGCCTATGTAATAATTTATTCCAAACTACAATAATTAATTCGATCATAATAATCAATACTTGAAAGCTGAATGTTAGTAGAAGGAAGAAGTCCCCTCCATATATTCTGATGTTCAACACCCATCAGTCCCAGCTACCACAGTCAATAGCAGGTGGGAGTTGTACTACCCAAAATACAGAAACTGACTATCTCTGCCATATGACATTATGACAAGAACCGTTTACTTATTCACACCATTTAAATCCTACCATTACAAATGATCCTTGACTTAAAACAGTTCATTTAGTAACTGTTCAAAGTCACAACCCGCACTAAAAAAAGTGACTTCTGACCGTTTTTCACACGTATGTTGCAGCATCTCCATGGTGATGTGATCAAAATGCAGACACCTGGCAACTGACTCATATTTTTGATAGTTGCAGTGTCCTTTTGCAACCTTCTGACAAGCAAAGTCAACGGGGAAGTCAGATTCACTTAACCATTGTGTTACTAACTTAACAACTGCAGCAATTCACTTAAAAACTGTGACAAGAAAGAAATTTGAGGGGAAATTCACTTAACAATTGTCTCACTTAACAACAGATAGTTGAGGTTGTAAATTGAGGTCTACCAGTATTATAACTAGAAATAACTAGAACTAGTAGAACATTTGGAAGAGGCTGACACTTTCTTCACTGCCGTCATAGATCGGAAGAAATATAACTTCCTTCCAGCAAATATTAATTATCTTCCTTAAGCATGGGAGCCAAATGTCTCCTAATTATTTTAATCAGAAGTGGCAAGGATGACAGTATCAATGGTAGCCCGTACCTCTGCAAATTTGACCATCATTTCAATTCTTAGCAAGAAAAGAACAGGTTGTTGCCATAGTAGCATCATCATACTTTTTCTCTGATGATAAAGTCCAAGCTAACACAGATCTGAGCAACTTTATCATCAAAGGATGCAGCAAATCATTCACACACAGAGCCCGCAATTGCTCTGAGAAGACACACCAAAAAAGCAGACAATGAGGCCTGTACTGTACTGAGACACAATGGAAAGAAAGAAGCAACCATCAGTCTCCACCAGTTCTGAGCAGAGCTCCAAAAGGATTTTAAAACATGCTTGATCTCATTCACCCAAGCTTTCTTCTATGTTCTCACCCAACTCATTACCTGCAGTTTCTCAACTTGGCTCTGCAGTAAGAAGGAGAGAACAGTAATAATGTCTATTATTGAACTGCCAGTAACCAGTCAATAGTTGCTCTCAAATAGTTTCTTCCCAACCCAACTCGCATATTCCTTAGGGATAGGCCCAAACATCCATTAATCCAGAGAAGGAGGGTTCACCTTTCTGCACATGCTCATACATTGATGCAAGCCAATGTCTACCACAACCACCCGGTCAGAATGGAAAGAATAAAGTGAGCTCAGCCTTCAGGACTAAGGGCTTCCCAAAGGTATCAGCAGCCAGATTTTTCTAACAATTTAGCTTGATGAGCAAATGGAATAAAATTCATGGGGTCCTTGGTGCTCTCTGAGCTTGGTTGTTTTCTTTTCTTTTTTAAAAAAGTTTTTATTAGTAATTCAAAATTAAAAACATTAGACATAGATATGACATCACTGGTCCCAAGCATCTTCCAACACTTTAAGTTAATACATAATATACTAATGATAATATAATAATATATTCCTTACACCTCATACGTTATTTAAACATAGTATAATATTAGTCATTTATACCTTATTCCTGTACAATTATACATATCTATACCTACATATACCTATCTATACAATTCACATACATCTTTATCTATAATTCTAGTCTTAACACTACACATTTGTCTCGGCTATCCTCCTTTTATTTAACCATTCATAGAATTTTGCCCAGATTTTATAGTACAATGTTTCACTTTTATCCTTCAGTTCCAAGGTGAGTCTATCCATTTCTGTGCAGTTGAAAATTTTTAGTAGTATTTCCTCTTCATTTGGGGTATCTTTCTCTTTCCACTTCTGCGCAAAGGCTATCGTGCCACTGTAAGTATATGCAGTAGTAGGTAATTTATGTCTTTCTTGTATTTGCCCTCTGTCATTCCCAAAAGGAAAATTACTGGTTTGACTTCTATGTTTATTAACAAAATTTCTTCCAACCAACTCTTTATCAGATTCCAATATTTCTTTGCCTTTGGGCATTCCCACCACATATGGTAGAAGTTCCCCGGAGCCACCTCACACTTCCAACACGCCAAAGAATTTCCCTTATTGATTCATGCTAATCTGGGGGGGGAGGTGCCACCTATAAAACATCTTATATAAATTTTCCTTATATGAAGTTGCTAATGTAATTTTTAATTTTTTTTCCCAGAGTCTGCCAAGTGTCCAAATCAATACTATGCCCAAAATATTTACTCCAAATTATCATCGTTTCTTTGACTTGTTCCTCAATCATGTCTTGTTCCAATAAATAGCAATATAATTTACTTATGGTCTTGCCCTCCCTGCTTAATACAATCTTTTCTAATTGTGATAATTCTTGCTTTATACCCCATTCTTTTTTGTCTTTGCTAAATTTAGATTGTATTTGGAGGTACGCCCATCATTCCAATTCGATTCCTTCTTCCTTTAAAATATTTCTCGCTTTCAATTCTCCTCTCTCATTCAGAATATCTTTATAGGTGACAACCCCCCCTAATTTAGTAAAATTTGGATGAGTATACATTTCCAAAGTTGACACCCAGTTGGAATTTCCATATAATTACTTCTTATCTTAATCCAGATATCTAGTAGAGCCCTCCTGATATAATGGCTCCGGAAGTACTGATGTGGACTTTATGCTTTTCCTCCCATAAAATAGCATGCCATCCTGTCTGTAAATTGTGGCCTTCTAACACCAATAGTCTTGTATTTTTGAGATGCATCCACTCACTTATCCATACCAAAGCTGCTGCCTGATAATATTTTCCCCAATCTGGCAAACCAAATCCCCCTCTTCCTCTAACATCTTGTAATAACTTTAAACTAATTCTCATTTTTTCCCCTTGCCAGATGAATTTTGAAATATGTCTATTCAAATAAGTAAAAAAGTCTTTTATGAGCCGAATTGGTATACACTGGAATAGAAACAACATTTTTGGTAGGACATTCATCTTAATGGTGACTATCCTGCCCATTAAAGATAGGTGTAATTTTCCCCATTTTTTCAAATCAGACCTAATTTGTGCCATTAAATATCATAATTATCTTCTTTGAGTGTGATGCATCTTGTAGTCAATTGAATTCCTAAATATCTAAGTTTTTTCGTAGTCTGAATATTTATCTTTCCCTCCAATTCTTCTTTTTTTGCTCTTCACTCATATTTTTGACTATCATTTTCGTTTTTTCCTTATTTATTTTTAGACCCATTACTTCCCCATATTCCTCCAGTACTTCCATCAGCCTAGCACCATATTGTACAGGCTCTTCGATAATAAAGACAAGATCATCCGCAAATGCCTGTACTTTAAAAATTTCTTTTCTTATTTTTAAAACTTTGATCTGTACATCTTCTTGAATTGTTCTAATTAAAGTCTCTAATGATAAAATAAACAATAATGGTGATAGCGGACAAAGCTTGGTTGTTTTCTTGAAGACATTTCATTACCAAACTAGGTAACATCACCAGTGCTTCTAGAAATGTCTTCAAGAAATAACCAATCACAGAGAGAATCAAGGACCTCACAGTTTAATCCTGAGCTACAAATATTCTCTTCTATTAGAGTAAAAATCCCTGACTGAAAAGACATTTTGACCATGAGCAGCCAAGGATTCCAAAGCTTTATTCAGGTCTACTTAGAAGAAGACCTGAATAAATAACTAGGCAGACAAGTGGCAAATCAACTCCTTCTAAATCAACTTCCTTTATCTTCTGAGATTGCTGCAAATTGCTCTCTGCTACTTCTGAACGATAGCAAGACCAAGAAACCTAGGCAATGGAAAGGACTTGAAAAGGAATTTGAGCAAATCTAGAAGGGTTACAGTGGTTTATGCAATTTTCTACAGCAGTGATGCACTATTAAAGCTCCATGGCTGCATGCAGCTCCCCCAAACACCAGGAATCTTTCACTATTTCAAATATGAAACTGAAAAATGAAATAAATCTATACAGTTTTGTCCTGTCTATTACTGTTTATCTTCCTTGTCCCACATACTTTTAGGAAGCTCCACCATAAAAAGTAAATGAAAAGGCTCCTGTTGACAAATAGGCTGTCTCCTAGAATACAGCCAACAAAACTGGGCATAGAATTGTTGTGCTTTTGTTGTGAAAAGGCAAGATAAGGATCTCACAGACAATATACACTAATACACCTGACTCAATACTATCAAAAGTTGAAATAACTTTGATTCAAAGACCAAACAACAGATCATTGACAGGGATTATCAGTTGAAGAACTTTGACTTTATTTACATGATACTTACTCTGGATTAATTGAACCCTGGTTTATTTACCCAGTATTTCAAAAACCATAAACTAATCAGACTAGCTGAGTTTGCAGAATAACCAACTTGGCTAGCTTACATTTTATTTTAGTTTGTGATCTCCAAAATTCAGCTTTTTAAAAAAAATATAATCCTTTTAGCAGGATATGAACTTTCCGAATAATTTGGCAGATTTGGCTAATTCTAGTGCAGTGTTTTCCATGTGTACTATTTTTGAAACTAATAGTTTAAGCTCATTGTTAGAGAAAAATGTTAAGAGGAAATCAATACTATATAAAGATTTAGAAAATACTTAAAAACAATCAAATAAAATATTGCCTTTTGTTGCTGGCCAAGTCATATTCACTGACGATATGATTTAGAATTAGATAGTTACAAATGTTTCCAGAGTAAAAGTTCTCAGGTATTCTTTTCCATTATTGTGTTAATTTTTAAAACAACTTCAGCAATTTTAGGGCTGATGCATTGGTTTGTGATACGTTTTATTCTTTTTCATTTGATTGGGACATATTTATTACAGATTTGTATTTGGTTGCCCATACAGAAACTGCTAAGTTGAATCTTTACCAGGATAGGTGCCAATATCTGTCCCCATATTAAAACCAATTTTAAAAAAGAACTGCTTATTCATCCAAATTTTTCAAGAACTCTATTTCTAACATCAGTTTGGAATTTTCCTCCCCATTCATAATTGTTGGCATGTACCAGAAAAAAATAATACATACCCTGATGGAATTCACATTAAATTCTAAGAAATAAAAACATTTTTATTCATGTTATTATCTGTGTTTCACCCTTTTTTTGTTTTGAGATAAAATATATATTCCTCCAATTTATCTCACTTATCTTTTGTGACATTATTTTAGTTTATCATCAAAGCAGATTAATAGATTAAAAGATAATTATCATCACAGTTAAATTCAAGTATCGGTTTAGTAGTTCACAGTTCAATTTAATTGTTCCTGGTCAAAATAATTTACAGTTCATTTCAATGTAGCAGTTCTCAAAATGAGCAGCCTTTAAGAGTTTACTGTTATAAATTATTTCTTTATTTTTGTGCCCTTGAATCAGTGTTGACTCCTGAAGATTGCTTAGACAAGTCTCTGCAGTATTTTTGGCAAGATTTCAGAAATGGTTTGCCTGTCTCCTAAGGCTGGGAGAGAGTGACCGACCCGAAGTCACCTATCTGGTTTTATGCCTAAAGCGATCTCTGAGGTTTTATGCCTCACTGTCTCCCAGTTTCTAGCATGATGCCTTAACCACTATGCCTAACCACCTCTTGTAGTATTGTAATACTACAATTTTACTTATTTATTCAGTTCATCCTTAAAAATATTCAGCATGTTTGAAAATATGGAAAAATGGAAATAGCTGTAGTTTTTTACATGCTATTAACCCCGGGTCAAAGGAGGAATAAGCTAAACAAATATTTCACTTTTTTCTCTCCTCAAGGACCAAAAAAAGAAAAAAACGCATATGGGATGGTCTTTATGGTAAAGAAGGTGAAACATGTAAGTTAAGATGGGGTGAACGACAACTTATTATTTTATTTTTATTTATTTATTTATTTATATTTTATTTGTTTATCAAACATGTACAAGGTAGCAAGTATAAGTATGAACATAAGCATGAAAAAAGGAAGTAAATACAGATAAATGGGGACAGTAAGACAGGGACAGTAGGCACGCTGGTGCACTTACACACGCCCCCTTTACGCACCTCTTAAGAATGGGGTGAGGTCCACGGTAGACAGTTTAAGGTTGAAGCTGTGAGGGTTTGAAGATGTAACAACAGAGTCAGGTAGAGCATTCCAGACGTTGACCACTCTGTTGCTGAAGTCGTATTTTCTGCAATCGAGTTTGGAGTGGTTTACCTTGAGTTTCTATCAATTGTTTGCCCGTGTATTATTGAGGTTGAAGCTGAGGAAGTCGTTGACAGGTAAGATGTTGTAGCAGACAATTTTGTGTACTATGCTTAGATCAGACCACAGGTGGCGCAGTTCCAGATTGTCCAAGCCCAAAATTTCAAGCCTTGGTGGCATAAGGGATTCTGTTGTGAGTAGAGGAGTGGAGTACTCATCTTGTGAAATATCTCTGGACCCGCTCAATCGTATTAATGTCCGATATACAGTGTGGATTCCAGGCAGAAGAGCTGTATTCAAGAATTGGCCTGGCAAAGGTTTTGTATGCCCTAGTTAACAATTCAATGTTACCTGAGAAGAAGCTTCACAAAATAAGGTTAACAACACTTAAGGCCTTTTTGGCAATGCTGTTACAGTGAGCTCTGGGTCTTAGATCGTTTGAGATACGTACTCCTAGGTCCTTGACAGAGTGAGGGTCATCTACAAGATCGTTTCTGCCTAACTTGTATTTGGTGTTCTGATTTTTTTTGCCAGTGTGTAGGACAGAGCATTTGTTAGTTGAAATTTGGAGTTGCCAATTACGCGACCATTCTAACACATCGTCTAGGTCGTTTTGTAGGGCAGCAGTTGTTGATGGTGTTAAATAATTTTACATCATCGGCGAAAAGGATGCAGCTGCTTTTAATGTGATCACATAGGTTGTTGATATAAAGCAGAAAGAGTGTAGGTCCTAAGACACTGCCTTGGGGGACACTGCTATTAACTGGTGCTGAATTTGATAGGGCTCTCCCTATTTTGACCATTTGTTGCCTGTTTGACAGGAACATGGCTATCTGCTTGTGCAGGGATCTGGAGATGCCGTAAGAACTATGTTTCAGCAGTAGTTTATCATGCACCACTGAATCAAAGGCTTTGCAGAAGTCTATGTAAATTGTGTCTATTGCTTCACCCTGATCAAGATGTGTGGTCCAAATGTTTCTGCAGTGTAGGAGTTGCAGATTACAGGACAGATTTTTTTCTGAAACCAAACTGCTTGTTAGAAAGCAGGTTGTTTGTTTCTAAGTGGAGGGTGATGGATTGGCTTATAATCGATTCCATGACTTTACAGGTGATGCAACACAGAGAGATTGGTCTGTAATTTTCTACTAGACTAGGGTCTCCCTTTTTAAAAATAGGTATGACCGTGGCTAATGACCATAAGTCAGGCAAGGAGCTGGTTCTGAAATATACCTCATAGATTGTGCTTAGAGGTTCAGCTAAGGCAGTGGCAAGCTTTTTCAAGTAGGCACATAATCCATCAGGGCCAATAGATAGAGATGGCTTTAGGTTACGTAGTGCTGTTTCAACGTTAACTGCTGTAAAGTCAATATGTAGTAAGTCATTACAATTTGTTATGGTGCGACTGGGAAATTTTTCCCCTCATTCTTGTTTCTTCTGCCAAAATCATCAGAGTAACAGTCTGAAGAATAACTTGAGAACAGCAAAGATTTCTCTCCATTAGCTTTTTGTTTTAATAAACTCTAATATTGTGTGAAACAGGAAGGGGAGGAAATTCATTTTCATCACTATTATTCCAACACATGGTGGCTGGGCTATTCAGCAAACAGCCTGGTTCACAAAATATGGCTTGTTTTAGGGTTGTAAGGAGAGATGAACCCATCCATCCCTATTCTACATCCTGTCTGAATCAAGTCATCATTATTCAATAAACCATTGTTATAAATAATCATAATTTATAATTGGTCCATCAGCTCTCATCTATGATCCTGATCAATCTTGCCCTTCTAGATTCTAGATATCTAGAATCTTGCCCTTCTAGATACATTGAGGTAGTTACATCAACATATCTGGGTTTTAGTTTGGTTTTGGTTTGGCAAAGGTACAATGATCAAGCCAGAATGCTTTAAACTCCCCCATTTAGTTTTAATGCTCTAAGATTTCAATAGAAGAGAATATTTGTAGCTCAGGGTTAAATTGTGAGGTACTTGGTTTTGTTGTTTGCTTGTAGACATTTCATTGCATTGTGGCACAGTGATATTATCTACAGGTAGTCCTCAAGTTTCAACCATGATTGAGTCCAAAATTTATGTTGCCAAGTGAAACATTTGTGAAGTGAGTTTGCCCCACTTTACGACTTTTCTTGCCACAGTTAAGTGAATGATTGCATTCGTTAAGTTATGTAGGAAGAAATATCCTTCTGGGTTCAGCTCCAAGTGGGGAAAAAGACACTGGAAACATGAAGACTGCTTGGCAAGATGGTTTAATGGTGGACAGGATCACATGGCTTGAGTTCCTGAACAGAAAAGGGGTCGAGATGCAGTGAGTCCCCTGGGTTTTATGCTCTCTCTGGCTTTGAACTTCCTGGGGCCCAGAAAGAGTATCCTGATTGACTCCCAGGGGATGGGGGTCTTAACTAGCCTTTTTTCCCAGGTGTCATGTGGTGAGTTTCTGTTGCTAGATGGGTCCTATCGTGTTGCAGATGATGGCCCATTAACAAAGATTGAGTTTCTGCCTCTGGCCCATTGACAAAGGGGGGGGGCAGGAAGATGGGAGCTGCTTCGTCTTTAAAACATGCTTCTCCATTTCTCATCCAGGGAAACATAATATTCTGCCTTTTTAATATTTCCCAAAATATTTCATTCGTCTAGGAAAGGGGTGGTGCTAACTTCCTACAGTTAATAACACGGTTGTTAAGTGAATCTGGAGTTCCCATTGACTTTCATGCCAAAAGGTCGCAAAAGCTTATCACAAGACCTCGGGACACTGCAACTGTCATAAATATGAATTTGCCAAGGGTCTGAATTTTGATCATGAGACCATGGAGATGCGGCAAGGTCGTGAATGTAAAGAAACAGTCATAAGTCACTTTTTTCAGTGCCGCTGTAACTTTGAACAGTCACTAAATGAACTGTTGTAAGTCGAGGACTACCTGTAGTTGGGCAATGACGCCTCTGCAAGAAAACAACCAAGGGCACAAGAACAACGAGGACCCCCAGAGCCCTAAGATTTCCTGTTGGGTCTCTCATCCAAGCAGTAGGCTCGGCCATTTGCTGGGAGGCCACAGCCTTTCCCAACTGGGATAGAAGCAAGGGATGACTCTCTCTTAATGGGGTGTGGGTGGGGGGGAGGAAAACGTCAATTTCCTCTTAGGCTCCTTTTCTACATACACAAATTTACCTCAGGGTGAGGTTGGGCAAGGAAAAGCCCTTCTGCCCCTACGCCTCGAATTGCTTCCTCTTCCTTGCACTTCCAGCTGTCGCAAGCACGCGGAAGGCAAGCGGCTTGGGCGACGCCCCCCTCCCACTCTCTGCAAACAGGATGGCGCAAATGGAGCGCAGGGCAGCCGGGCAAGGGCTGGGCGGGCGCTTCTGTCCGAAGGCGGCAGAGCGCGGCGGAGGCGAGAGACAGGGGGAGAGAGGAGAGCGAGCGAGCGCGCGCGCACCAGAGCCGCTTCTCCGCCTCTGCGTCGAGCAGCCCCAGACAGCAGCGGCAGAAGCGGAGGAGACCCGCAGAGCTGCGAACGCGCCCGGCCGCCGCGAGCACGGCAGAACCCTCGGCGTCCCCACCACGCGCGTCCCCTAGACACGCACCCGGGCAGAGCCGCGCTGGAACGCGAGGGCAGCCCGGAGAGCTTGAGCCGGAGCCTTGCTGCCGTTGACGCCTCGGCGGCCCCTCCGCTCCTCCACCTGCTTTCCGACGCCGCCCCCCCAGATCCCTCCGGGCCGCCCGTGTCCCTCCAGCTCCCCGACCCAGCCTCTCTTGGGCGGCAGCGGCTGAACGGAGACGCCATGGGGAAGGAGCCGCCGGGCAAGAAGGAGGGATGCGATTGCAAGCGGTTCCTGAAGAACAACTGGCTGCTTCTCAGCACCATCCTAGCCGTGGTTCTGGGTGAGTCGCGGGGGGGAGACCTTTCGGGGCGGGAAGGGCGGGCGGCGGAGGCGCTCGTCTCCTTTCGCCCCCTGCTCGCGTTTCGTGGGAGAAGACAATGGAGACCCGCAAGGAAGCTGGTTCAATGTGCAAATCGCGCAAAAACTGGAAAGGTTCCTTGAAAGACTACCCGGGCTTGCCGTTTCCTTCTGGCACTCCTCCCGAAGAAGGGCTATGCTCTTGGGAGGAGAGGAAGATAAATTAGCCGGCTGGGAGGAGGGTTAGACCGGCTGAGGAATAAGGTGCCCGGGTGACATCGCAGTCGTATGCACTACGGTATACGGAAAGTTCATCAGTCCTGTTGCCATTGTGGACAAAACTCTCAATCCTTCATTAAATATCCAAAATTGCTGGTAAGGTGAAATACTGCCGGGATCGAAGAGCTGGTTCAGTACCGCCCTCTGTAAAAGTTGTTAAAATTAACAAATCACAGCACTTAAATGGCAAAATCTTTCTATTCTGCTCAGATGATTCTAAAGCTGTATCTGTTTAGAACTGGGTCCCATGGAATTCCACAGCTTCATGTCTACCTTGGTGTCAGGTGTGATTCAGTTTATAAACTTACATCTTTTCACAGGACTGGTCCCATTGCTGTTAATTAATTGAGTATATTTATCCAAATGAACATTCCTTTCCTTTCCATTAAAATGTTTCTGCCTTCCTCCAGTCTTCTATCATGTAGGTCATGATAATGACAAAATTATGAAGGTTCCAGTTCCATTCAGTGAATGTGAACAAAGCAAATGCCTTGTCTAACCTAAAGTGAAACTGGATGAAATTTGTTTCTAAGTAGATGTAGGGGTTGTCAGCTGTGAGAGATTAACTGTGTTTATTTAGAAACAGGTTGTTCTGTGTTTAGCGGCACTTATATCCAAGTAGGACTTTAAAAATCCAAGTGGCAACATGGGTGGAGTTGGCTGTCTCAGATAGCCAGGTTGGATCCTATTTGAAAGAAGTGCAATAAGCATTTGGAAAAACATCACAGAAGTAGACAGTAATGAACCACTTCCATATTATTGTCAAGCAAACAAATGACCTTTTCCAGCCACTGGGAACTTGACTTGAGATATCTTTACTTTTTCCAAATCAAACAAATGTTGAAAAGAAAATAGGTAAAGCGGCATGGTCGCTCTAACCATCAGTAAGATAACTGTCTCAAGGTGTAATAGAATGAGACAGTATTTGGTGTGGTGCAATGTTTTTCAATCTTGGCAACTTCCGGATGTATAGACTTCAAATCTTCAAGATTCCCCTGTCAGCATGCCAAGTTTGGTATGGAAGATGAAGTCAACAAAAGCAAGCAAGTTTGAAACTGGGCCTCTTTAGGCTGGGTTTGAAGGGGAAAAAATTTCCCAATGTATCCTTATGGGAGATGCAGTAAAGCAGCAAGGTGGAATATTTTTAACCCCGTTCATTCTAAGTCTCCCTCCTCCCCTGCGGTCACGTGACCCAGAACACAGAATTTGCAGTCTGCGTTGTGTGCATACTCAGAACCATCCACTAATGCAACACAACAGGAGGAATACAGAAACTCAGAGGCAGCACATGTACTCCATTGTGATTAGATCCTCACACATGGAGGGAGATTCGATATACAATATTGAATTAGTTTAACAACACAGAGTGTTGTATCGGTTTATTACATGGCTGGTGGTGGTAAAGGAGTTGAAAAGCTTTCAAGAAAATGTGGTTGGTGTGCTTTTCCCACCTTGTTTAAGGATGTAGGTGACCGCAACTTTCATCTACTTTCCATTCCTGAAAACAATGTTATCACTTTCTATGTTATTCAAGCCAGAAAGTGGTTTTCCAGTATGACTGAATACTAGAGACAGATGCTTGTTTTTGAATATACCCTATAACTCATTTCAGTTTAAATTTCCCCAAAAATATAAAACACCCTTCACTATTGTTCCCTGCCAAGATTGATTAAATAATTATTTTATATCCCATATAACTGAACTCATTTCTTGGCAGTAGTATACCCACTAAACATGTAGATTAAATATTGATCTATAGTTAAATGCTGGAACATCTTAATGGTTAGAAACAAATTCTAGAGAAAATATGCTTCCATTTCCATTTTTTCCTCTCAGTGTTACTTTTTTTTCCAGTTATTATTTCTCTCTATAGTCCGTGTGTGTATGTGTGTGTGTATGAGTGTGTGTGTATCTCAAAGCAAACTATGTCCCTTTCGATTTTAAGAATTTTAAGAATAAAATAATAATAAAATAGCTTTTGCTTACTGTTCATAAATTCCATTAAACCAGTTCAGATTTAAAGGCAGGACACTGCTTTGGGATTGGAGCATTAATTACATACATACCCATCATATTACTTCATTTCAAGATATGCAACATTATGAAAAGTGCAGAAAAAGTAAGAAATAATTAGCCAAAATAATGATGTCATATGGAGACATCAAGTGGAGAAAGAAATAGAAACATACCAAATTTGCCTTATGCTGACACCATTCATTATACTGATCCATACCTTTCGACCAGGGGTGAAATCCAGCAGGTTCTGACAGGTTCTGGAGAACCAGTAGCGGAAATTTTGAGTAGTTCGGAGAACCAGCAAATACCACCTCTGGCTGGTCCCAGAGTGGAGTGGGAATGGAGATTTTACAACATACTTCCTCCAGGAGTGGGGAGGGAATGGGGATTTTGCAGTACCCTTCCCCTGCCACGCCCACCAAGCCACGCCCACAGAACTGGTAGTAAAAAAAAATTGAATTTCACCACTGCTTTCGACCCTTACAAACCAACTTTGTTTCATGTTACTACTTTATACATTGCCTTTTGTTCTTTAAATGTCTTCTTTCTCTCTTTCAGAGTATCTCATGAACCCCATCCAACCATAGCTTTTTGGTGTTCTTTGTTTTACATGTTGGCCTTCATTCATTCCCACTGTAGAACCAAACCCCCCCCAAATGTATATTTTTCATACTGGTCACTAATCTTTATATTCAATCCCTGTTCATTTATTATTCATTCTGCTTCTTTTACTGCACACACTTCTTACCTAACCCTTCTCATTGTATTCAATTTATTTTCACATTTTTCCTGAGATACTCAATTCTTAGTATTATATAGCAAAGTGAGTAGAAGGACAATTTTATTCACACCACTTTTTACTTCTATTATGTTATTCCTCACAACAAACTGGTATTTGCATAGCTTAAAATTTCTCTCTTTTCCCAATTGTACTAAATGTTTTACACAAATTAAAAAATTTGCTCTAGTTTTTCACCAGGTATATATAATTTCATTTACCCTGTCTAATGCAGCTACTGTTATCTTTAATATTAATTTCAAATCCATATTGCTCACTACATATTATTTGTTTAACATTCCCTGTAAATTATTACTCAGCTAATTCCTTATCATGGAATTTATTTTCATTCATGTTTTATTTCCATCATATGTTGCCCTCATCTTCAGCCATTAACATTCAACTTCAGAGTCATGAATAACATTCCTTAATACAAGCTCTTTATGATAATTCACTTTATCATTTTTTTTTACTAAGATGTTAATTAAACAGGAAGAATCTGGCCTTCACAGTCATAATCTGGCACAAAGCCAAACCAGACTTCCCTAATTTCACACTTCCCTAATTATAAACAGGTAGTCCTCAACGTATGACCACAATTGAGCCCAAGATTTCTGTTGCTAAGTGAAACATTTATTAAGTGAGCTTGCCCCATTTTACGATGTTTCTTGCCACAGTTGTTAAATGAATCACTACAGTTTTTAAATTAGTCAAACTGTTGTTAAGTGAATCTGACTTCCCCATTGACTTTGCTTGTCAGAAGGTCACAAAAGGAGATCGTGTGATCCTGGGATACTGCAACCGTCATAAATAAGAGTCAGTTACCAAGCATCAAATTTTGATCACATGACTATGGGGATGCTACAGCAGTCGTAAGTGTGAAAACTGGTCATAAGTTGTAACTTTGAACAATCACTAAATGAATTGTTATAAATTGAGGACTACCTGTAGTCAGAATTCTGCCACCAAACATTATTCCCTCTTGGTTTTTGCTTTCTTTCCTTCTTGCTACCTTTCCCTTGTAGTGGAACAAGTGTAACTATCAGTTATTGGGCACAGATTCAGACTTCACATGCATCTTAAACGTCATACAGTCTTTTCCTAAGTAACATCCATTTTTGCCATCTATATAGGCTACACCTGCAGCCTTACCATTAAAAAAAAATCTCATGGCATTTATAGCTTCTGTTTCAGCAGTTTTATTCTTGGACATATTGTTCTCATTCCCTTACCTAGAACACTAGCATTGTTTCATTTCATTATTCTATATCATTTCATCACATTTAGTTTTAATTCCTTCATTCTATTGGAGGTTTCTTGTTTTAGTTACTTTCGCTCACTTCTAAAACTTCTGTTTCACTCTGCATTTTAATGTGCTTTTTCCTTGCTCTTTTTGAATTAATTGTTTGCAGCTATTTTACACACACACATAAACGCACACACACTGTACTTGATCTGTTTTTCAGCCTTCTTTTTGGCAGAATTATTCCCTTATATCCATTTTTTCATCCACAGCCAATATCACCAAAATAACCAAGCATTATTTTTATATAGTGAAGCCTTGTTTTAATGAACCAATTGCAGAGATGATTTCCCGTTATGAACACATCCTGTAAATCAGCAAGTATGACATTACAGCAATAACTGGGTGATCATATCATTATGAAAAAACATACAACTTACCTGATTGTGACAATTTATATCATTGGGGAAGTGACAAAAATTGCAACAAATATGCGTTTTGGTATGTGCAATGTCTATTACATCACGGTCCCATGTATCATAGTTTCATTATATTTCCTGTTGGTTCTCTCAAACAGAAATGTATTAGTTCAGTAAGCTCTGTTAAATGGGGATTTTACCCGAGTAGATGTGTAATGACTTTTATTACAATCAGCAATACATCCTGTTTTTTTTCTCAAGAGCAAAATACTTTGGTCTGGCAAAAATGATTTTTAAGGTAACATATAAACACAGTCCACTATATTTAAGCCCCATTTATTTACACCCCATTTAAATGGAGTGTAAAACAAAAAATTACATCTACACATCTACACCTTAATTGGAGTGTAAACTCCTTTAGTCTTCATTTATAGGGTTCCATTATAAATCTCCCATGGAAATCTAGGACTTAAAACTTCTAATTACATTTTACACTGCACAAATTTTTTGGTTTTAAAAGAATAAAAAGTATGATTTTAGGAAAGCTCCTGTTAAAACTAATGAGAAGAAATAATTGGAGAGCAAACATACCTCTAATTGTCTAAATAGACTTCACTAGGGAGGCCCTGGCTCATGCCTTTCTGGTATTTGGGCTTCTGTTATTTGCTTTATTTTTTTTATTAAAATTCATTTGCCTCCCATTTCACTGCAAGGCAAAGGATTTTAACCTTTTGTTATCCTGATAATTTGATGAAGAATAGTTTTAGCTTTGCTCTTTTAGGGTAAAAGAGTTACCAATAGCATTGCATATACACACATACAAGGTTCAGTATTTTGAAGCACTGTTATTATGAATCCCTTCTATGCTAGAAGCATTTTAATAGTTGCTTCTTTATAATTTAAAGCAGTCTGTCACAACGCAAGTCATAATAAAATACAGGTAATCCTCAATTTACACTATTCCAGCTGGCTTCTGAAAAGCACAGTCAATAGAGGCAACTACTTATGATGGTTGTGTCCTTGAGTCATACAATCCCCTTTTGTGACCTTCTGACAAAGTCAATAGGGGAAGCCAGATTCACTTAACAACCATGTTACTATCTTAACAACTGCAGTGATTCACTTAATAACTCTAGCAAGAAAGGTTGTAAAATGGAGCAAAACTCACTTAAAAACTGTCTCGCCTAGCAACATAAATTTTGGGCTCCATTGTAGTCGTAAATTGAAGACTATCAGTGTACCTTCAGGATTACAAATTACAATATTAAACCTTTTGTAACTCAATTTATCTGTAAATCTGTAAATCTGCCAAATTTCAACTTCACCAGACGTTTTTGAGACCAAAACTCAAAACATGGTTTATTCTTTATTTCCTTACGGTTAGTGAATAGCAGCTTAAAGAGAGTTGGTTGAACATTCTGTTTTCCAGCTGCAGAGGGTGCATATTAAGTGTGCACTGATGTGCAACTTTGTGTCATTATCAGTCTCGCTAAGTTCCAAAGGGTTTGCTGATACAGCTATGAATACATTTGATTTTTGCAGTACTTCATTGCAAAATACAGTGTAATGGTAGATTTCAAAAGGTTAAATTGGCAGATGATAGCCAGGCACCTCCCTCCTCTGTTTTTCAATTAGGGATGTGAAGACTTGAAAAGAATCAGGTTCTTTCCAGTGAGGAAAGCATGGAGGAAAAAATGCACAACTCCTCTCTTGTCTGCTACAAAAAGTTTACAGGTAGTCCTCAAAATTGGGACTAGATAGAATTTCCATTGCTAAGCAAGGTGGTTATTTAGTAAGTCGTGCCCAATTTTATAACATTTTCTGCCATGATTGTTAAGCAAATCACTGCAGTTTTTAAGTGAATCATGTAGAATCTAGTTGCCTCCATTGACTTTGCTTTTCAGAAGCCAGATGGGATAGTGCAGTTGGTGATCACATGACTCTAAGGTGCGGCAAGTGTTGTAAATATTTGCCAACTCCCAAATTTTGATCCTGTGACTATGGCAATGCTGCAATGTTTGTAACTTCAAGAACCAGTCATAAGTCACTTTTTTCAGTGCCATTGTAACTTTGAACAGTTGTTAAACAAATGGTTGTATATCAAGCTCCAGTCAGATTTTGTTAAATTCTCCCTGGAAATAAAACAGCCACTGGTAAATCCCCATTGACTCCAAACTATGATATGCAACTTTTCACCCATTGTGTGCTGAATGCACTTCTCCAACGACATATATGCAGTGCTCCTAATGGAATTGAACTACAACATTTCAAGGGGCGTTTCTCTAATAATACAGAAGGAAGAGAACAGAAAACAAAAATATTTTATTGCAGAGTAGAAAATAGATATATAATTATATAAACATTCATAGACTTCCTGAAAAACACTACACTACCCTATCAAATATGAGATGATATATTCAGAAGGAAGATATAAAAAGTTGAAAGATGTTTATTTTACATATAGTCTTACACAGCTAGGCCTCGAGTTACGACCACAATTGAGCCCAAAACTATGTTGCCAAGCAAGACAGTTGTTAAGTGAGTTTTGCATCATTTTACAACCTTTCTTGCCACAGTTGTTAAGTGAATCACTGCAGTTATTAAGTTACTTACACAGTTGTTAAGTGAATTTGGCTTCCTCAAAGACTTTGCTTGTCAGAAGGTTGCAAAAGGTGATCACGTGACACCGAGACATTGCAACTGTCATAAATGAGTCAGTTGACAAGCATCTGAATTTTGACCATGTGACCTTGAGAATGCTGCAATGGTCGTAAGTGTGAAAAACAATCATAAATCACTTTTTTCAGTGCCATTGTAACTGTGAATGTTCGCTAAATGAACCGTTGTAACCATGTAATTGAAGACCACCTGTACAATGTTGGATTGTGAACAGGGCATATTTTCCCAATGCCCCTTTGTACAATGAATGTAAGGGGCAACTACATATGATGCACCGATGGGACCCATGTTTACAACATGCTTGTGGATTCACCATGCTTCACCCACCTTGTTATTGTGGAAGATTTGATAACTGTAACTTTGGAAATCAAAGCATAGCTAAATTGGGATAAAGAATTGTAATGAAATACAGAAAATGGGGTGCGGTTGAATGTGAGTAATGTGAAACTCATCTGAGTCATTTTACAGCTGTCTACCAAGATGTCAATTATTTTCTTCGGTGTCTCTATTCCTCCTTGTTGTTACATTAAATGAGATTTCTATGGCTCTTCAGGTAGATAATGCTAATCTCAAAAGTATAGCTGTTTGGTTTATACTGAAAAATAAATTCTTTGTGCCTCTTCTAGAAATCAAATGACTAAACTAAACTTAAACAAAAGCTAAATCATTTGATATAATTTCTAAATATATTTCCACATCATACATGCATTGGCAATGTTCTATTTCTTTCATTTTAGTTTGCTTTAATTCTCATCCTTTCAAAGGCTTAATAAGTAATTGCTTAGAATTCTTTCCTGTTATCAGGTAATTCTCTGGCAAAGAGGAAAGTTGCTAGAAAATAGAAAAGGAAAAGGTGAAAAATATCACACAATGAGGAGAGTTGTATTCATATCCTTATACATTCTATTTAGTAGGAGGAGGCTGGATTAATTAGATCAGTTTTATGATCTAGTTTTATGATCAACAGGTTGATGATATACATGATGTAACTCTGATTTTGTTTACATTATCATAAAGAAGTAAATATCTTAAATACCATGGTTTACCATTTTTTCAGAATCTGAATTAAAAGTATGCAGTACAAAGTCAACTAGATAAAGAAGTATTTAATAAAAGATAATTATTTATAAACCCAAAATTCCTATTCTTATGTTCCTATTTAAGAGAGAGCCAAGTCACTATTATCTAGTTCAGTGCAAATATTAACAAAATAGTTTACATTTATAGCTCTTTAAACAATTGAAACAGTTAAGGAAAATATATGATATATCAAAAGTCAAGCAGCTGAGATAAAATTTGTGATGCCTTTGTGTTCATAATGGGATTTCTAAAACATATTTTGGCATTTTGCAAAATTTATTTTCAGCTATTGCAGTTTCCACCATATAGAGATAGTTGGTGTTGAATAAGCATTTACTTAAGTTTACTGTTAAAACAGAGTTATATTTAATAAGTTTCATCTATCTTTTAAGATAATGGTAGGAAAAATCAGAAGAATAGCAATATTTTAATTTATTGTGCCCGAATTAATCTAACTTTAGGCAAATTTATATGCTTAGGAACCTCCTATGGAAATCAGTAGAGAAAATTCCCAGAAAAAGTTTTACAGAATTGAAACTACCGTATATTTGTCTTATACATCTATCCTGTACCTTTAAAACCAAAAATAAGTTCCCAGTACAAGTATTATCTATGATTAAATTTAATTTGCTGGATCAACTCATAATAAAGACAAAGTGTGTTATTATGTAATGGCTGAATTAAAAAGAAAAAAGAATCCCATAGATTCAAAATAGGGCATTAGACAAAAGGTTACACCAATCAATCTTCTAATTACATTATAGATACATTGCTGTAAATTTCAGAGATTTCAGATGAAGCCACATTTTTAAAAAACCATACATTTTGACTTAGTATATTGTCTGACTCCAGCTATTTTAGTAATCTTGGATTCCTTTTATAATGAACCCCATGGTAAGGAGCCCATTCTTAACACCCTGCCCCATAGTTCCTGCCAATGTATTTTCAGCAAGAGACACTACAAATAAATGCCACTTTTATTTCTCTATTAAAATATGGTTCAATCAAACATACTAACATTAAATTATATTCTTTAAAAATAGCCAGCCAAAATAAGAAATGTTCTAAGTTAATCTATGTCTGTACAGTATATGTGCATACAATCACACACATACATTACATACACACAAATTGGAATCTTAAATTTAAAATCTGAAAACTATGAGATAAAGCAGTAATTTAAAGGTAACCTTAACTCTCAGCCTCTGTAGTTTGGAAAACATTACTTCCATCTGCCCCAGGCTACGAATATTGATGACTAAATTATCAAAAGGCTCTGAGCAAAACCCTCTGATCTCTACCACACGTTAGGATCCAAATGGGTGGCAGGAAATAACACTCGTTAATACAAATGATCAAGCTAATCTTACAGTAAACTGAACATTTATATATTTCATTTCTCCAGACATAATGCCTAGAGAGGTATTAAAACATAATGGTAAGGTCATATACCTTAATTAAAAATTGCTCTTCATATATGATGTTATGATCTGTGCAGCAAATGTTGCTGCCCCCATAGTGTGATTGTTTGAGGCTGAGGTGGGAAAAGGAGGGGGCAAAGTTACACATAGTCTTTAACAACCCTTTGTTTCCTTTGTCTCTTTTTATTAATATGTCTTGTTTTGTAATTTATTTCACATTTTAGGAATAGGACTAGGAGTTGCTGTTCGGGAATATGGAAAGCTCTCCAACCTGGACAAATTTTACTTTGCATTTCCTGGAGAAGTTCTGATGAGAATGCTCAAACTCATCATATTGCCATTAATTATATCAAGCATGATAACAGGTAAGAAAAATGATCTTTTTCTTAACAGAGGTTAAACAATATTACATATTTAGACTAGTTTCAGTCTGTGTTGTATCAACTTTAGCAAAAGTTTACCAAGTTTACTGACCAAACTTTGTGAGGATGAATTTTGTTATTGCAAAATATTAGAAAAATCGAACTCTTTCAATGAGAAGTAAATGATTCCTAAACAATCCAAACAAAAACTAAATATCCAGCAGGTCTAAAAAACACATTTCTGCCTTTTAAAAAATATGTTGCTAATTGAGTCACAGCACTATTGTTTTTCTGATACTTTTAAAACAAGTTTCTAATATATCTTGTTAATTTGTTAAAGAAACAGCACATTATAAGAGAATGGGATGCTTGAGGAACCGTTATTTCTCTCTTTGTCTCTTCTCTCTCTTTTAATATTTTCAACGAAATGGAGTTTGACTATTAACAATTGAAAATAAATACTCAATGTAGAATGAAATCTGAATTCTCTTCCCCAAATACTCAAAATATGAACACATTCAGTGGTAGAAATACACCCACACACTGAATAATCCTATTTCTGCTAAAATAACCAGGAACTCCTAAGTTAGAATAGGTTTAAACAATTAAGGCTTATATTCACAGTTTAACTTCCTCCTTTCCAGGCAAGAAAAAAATTGATCGGTAAATGGAGAAGATGAAGCAGGGGTATACAAATTTGGTGGGTCTTTATTGGTCTCACATGAATAATAGATTGTATATTTTTTACTTTAAATGGATTGATTTAAAGTAAAACACTTTCTGAAGTGAAGTGGGGTTGCAGTGTGATAAATTGTAACATGGTTTCGTGCAGCCTGAAAGTATCAGGATTTTACTTTTAAATTACCAGTACATTAAACTTCCCCCTAATTTTACTTCTAACCACAAGAGGGGTAGTAATCCCGAACATCAGGGCCGACAGCCAGGGGCAGCTTTTGTTTTTTGTAGCCCTTGAGATTTTTTTATCTACTATTGCTTAAGATTGATGGCACAATTTCACATCAATGGAATGGAAGTAAATGGAAGTTAAAAAAATAATTAGAATTTACTATAAAGCAAGGAACTATTAGACTTGAAATATTAGACCTGCTGGATTCTGAGTATCTCCTACAACTTTGTTGTTATTTAACGAGGATGATAATAAATTCTATGTAATAAATTTCAATTTATGAAAACAAGATGTAAGAGAAAGAAAAAAGGCAATATATAAACCTTGTGATTAAAAGCAGATTAGGAGTAGCATAGCTACAAAATTATATGACTTGCAATATATTGCTAATCACATAGATGAGGGAGTAGACTGGTTATTATCCTAGTAGATAGAAGGAGAATTGTTATTTTTGTCATTGTACAGTCTAGCAATTGCTAGACTCTATTAGGGCTCTCGGCAGCTCACCATTTAAAATAAGCAAAATACAAATATTATTGGGATTCAGTTGGTTAACTTAGTTAAAACTAAGTAGTTTCTAGCTGGAGGAACTGTCTGTCCATATGAGTTGTCAGCAACAGAACAGGTTGCCACATGAAGTGATAATTACTTTGCTGGAGGTCTTCAGAGGCAGAATGACCATCTGTCAAAGATGGAGTCCTTCACTTAGCAGGGGCATGGATTAGGTGAATTCTAAAGTCATTTCTAACTCCACAACTGATAAGTGGATAGTAATTGGTACTAATCCCACAAGAACTGTATCTGGGTGGGGGGAAGCCATATGTAGTATAAAGCTGTCATTAGAAAGAAAAAAAAACGAAGCAGAAAAAGCTATACATCAAGATTGATTCAGGCCATGAACTCTAGTAATTCTAGAGTTGGGAAATCACAGTCATGTATTAAGGCCTGAAATTAATTAACAATGACTACTTGGAAAAATATTTGCATTACCTTTTTGTAAATATTAAAACTAAATCATTCAAATAAACAAGAGTTATGGAAGAAAGCTGTCTATTAATACAAGATTGCCAGGGTAGGAACTACAGAAAGTTCAGTACAGACTTATATTGACATATAAGTCTCTAGAAATATATTCATGCTGACCCACTTTGGCACCTTTTAATTGGCAGCACTGAAAGGAATGTTTGATAATATATTTATCTTTTGGCAACAGGAATAGTGGTTTCAACTTGCAGTACTACAGGCACTTATTTATCAAATCTTATCTACTATATCTATAATTTACCTTTACCACATAATCATGTAGAATATTGCTAAAGTTGCATCTTATTGGTCTGATGATTTTATTCATTTTTCTGAAGTTGTAACGAGTTTGATCTGAGCTGGAATTAGCACCAGTTCCTGTTCTTGCTGACTGAATGGAGTTTTTTCTACTGTGTTTGCAGAGTATATGGTCAGTTTAGTGTTGATATTGTGCATCCAGTAATGTCCATGTATAGATTTATCTTTTAAGCTGTTGGAATAAGGTACGGTATATGCCAGTGATGGCTAACCTTTTTGCCATTGCATGCCAAATGCGGGGGGACTGTGGGTGGGTAGTGTGCATGCGTGCCCACACCCATAATTCAATGCATCCCACCCCCCACGCTCCCCACGCTTTTGGCACATGGTTGGCACGGTGGGCCCAATAGGCCTGTTTTTTATTCTCCCCAGGTACCAGAGGCTTTCTTGGAGCCTGGAGAGGGCGAAAACGGCCTTCTCCAGTCCTCTGGAGGCCCTCCAGAGGCTGGAAACGGCCTGTTTCCCAACTTCTGGTGGGCCTGGAAGACCAGAAAATTAGCTGGACGGCATGTGCATGTGTGCTGGAGCCGAGCTAGGGCAATGCTCACATGCCCACAGATATGGCTCCACGTGCCACAGGTTCGCCATCACGGGTATGTGCTATAAAAACTGAGTTTTCTTGGAAATTTAATCTGTCTCTTCTTTGTTCTGTAGATTAGGAATTTTTTTCCCCCATTATTCTGATGCCATTTTACTTCCATCATTAACATTACATGAATTAATTAACATTTATACAATGTTTAGTATTACATTTGGGATGGAGTGATGTGTTGACCACTTACTGTAATCCAGCAGCACATTCAACTTTTGATCCCTCGGGAATTTGAAGCATTGGGATATTGGTTGTTTTACATTAGATTTTGAGACCATTGTATCATTTCTGGGATTGTTTCAGAGCACTAATTTTGATACCTTTTTGTTAATAACAATTGCTATTTCATTTCTTGTGTGATTTTCTTGCCTGCAATAGAAGAGCTGAGGCTATGAAATGATCCATTTTAATCCATTCCAGTTTGCTGAATACGAGAATATTTTTATTTACTTACTAATTTATTTCAGTGTTGAATCTTGACATTTCTACTGTGAAAACTTGAAGTTTGCTTTTTTTTATGGTTACATACCAATGCAGCATTGCACTTTTCCTTTGCTTCTGGGAACATCAGCAGCTGGGCTTCCTTTTGGCTTTGATCCAGCTGCACTGTAACCATTAGTACTACTCATACTTGCTTGTTACTCCAGTATCATGTTCCATATTTTCTGAACTGGGTGGGGGGAGTGTCGGGAGGCTTATCTTCCAGTATCACATTGACACTGACTCTAGAATTAGAATTATCCTGATTCTAAATGCCCATTTATTGTTCTGGACAGAATTTTGGACTTGTTTCCTTCTCTTTTTCCCCCCATTTACATAGGCCCCAAGCTTCTACAGTTGGGTGTTGTAAAAAGTGCCGGCTTGCAAATCTGTCTCAGCCCTCATCATAGCTTTCTGTGAACATACAAAATAATTGCAGCCAAGGAGTTTTGCCGTCATGCAATAATACAGATAAACACATAAAGCCTGTAGTAAAAATGGTGTGGGGACAGGGTGTTACAATTTAGTACTTCCCCTTTTCTATGGAGGGGATGGTGAGGGAATTTTTGTTACTCCAGGAAGCCTTGCAAGTCAATGGGTGAATACTGATGGAAGATTTTTATATACTGTACTTCCAAGTCAATCAGATGGAGGGAGGACATGATGTTTCCTGGCTTTCAACATTCCAGTGTTGGCAGAGGTGAAGACAATCACAATGGCAGCTTCAAACTGCTTTGGAGAGGTTAAGAATAGAGTCAGTGTTGTGTAGAGGTAGCCATTGTCTAAAGTAGCTGTGGGCAACTCATGACTTAAGGAATCCTGACTGCTTTTCTGCCAGAGCAATTGTTATTGTGTTTTTGTTTTTTTTGCTAATGTAACTGTGAAACAAGCCTTATTAAATAGGATCATTGGGAAAAGGTCTGTCTTTCCAGTGATCCTACTCAAAATTCCTGGTCTCCTAAGCAGCAAATGAGAAGTTTACAGACAATGTTGGTGTATGATGAGAAACATTTTCATTGCTTTCCTCTATTATTTTCCTAAGATTGCAGGTTTCCTGCTTCTACTACTAACAGGATGTGGGAAGGGAATGGGTATGTATGGATATTTGTGGATAAGTGTATATCCTGTCATTTAATGCAGCCACTGCCATGCATATTATTTAGTTTTTAGATGTTTTTAAGAGGTAAATATTTTGGAAAATTATTGTGGAAAAACATTTTTCTTTATTTTCTTTTTTTACAAAAAGGGGGGGAAACAATCTTAGAAGAATTCATTATATTTTACTAGCCATATTCATTGTTCAAAAGACACAAAAAGAATTCTTCAGATTCATTAGTATTTGAGCTTCAGTTTCTCACATTTAGACACTGACTTTTTCATTTTAATGAGATCCTTTCCTTTTTATAACTATAATTTGCATAACATAATTTTAATGCTAATATTGGGACCAACAATTTCCAAACAGCACTACTTGATACAGTGTTAAAATCAGAGTCTAATCAAAACTCCATTGTAAGATAGGTAAATGTTCAAAACCCTTTTGCTGTGGGTCAGTTCCATCAACTGAAGTAACCAAGCTACTGGTGTTTATCTAAAACCCATACACTTTAGAAGTTTTGGGCAGATTACTTTAATGTAAGTGTCTAACTGCCTGTCTAATAAGATTGATTAGAACAGGCTTAGAGTCCCTTCTTTTATGTCAGTGTTTCTTAACCTGAGCAACTTTGAGATTATAAAATTCAACTCAGGCAACATGCTGGCTAGGAATTCTGGGAGCTGATCCATGCATCTTAAAAGTTGCCAGAGCTAAGAAACACTGTCTAAGGACCCTTATAAAGAACCCAAGGAATCAAATATTTTCAGTCACAGCCCTCTTCTTTGGAATAGTTTATCTCAAGATCAGATGAGCCGCCACTCGGCTGAGTTTTAGGAGAACTGTACAAATTTGGCTTTTTAAGAAAATCTGGTATAAGAGTTGGAGCCTCCACCCTGGGTTTTGTTTCTATTTTTATTATTCCTCAGTAATCATAGTCTTTGTTTTTATGTTGTAGTTTTTTTCTTTCTATTGGTTAGTTTGCATTTTTCTTAAATTGTTTTACTATTGTCATACTGTAAAAAGAAAAAGTATGCTCCTCAGTATTTCTGGGATGGAGTAGTATATCTCTCCCTCTTCCTCCCTCCCTCCCTCTCTCTCCCTCCCCCACTTCTCATGTGTCGCAAATCACACACACCTTTGCTTTGAGTCAGTGTTGTCTTCTAGCAACTGCCACAACAAGTCCCTGCAGTTTTCTTGGCAAGCTTGTTTTCAGAAATGGCTTGTCATTGCCTGCTTCTAAAATCTGAAATTGAGTGAGTGGGCCAAGGTCACCTGGCTGGCTCTGTGCCTAAACTGGGACCAGAACTTGTGGTCTCTATGTTTCTAGTCTGACCCTATAACGAATAGACCCAACTGGCTCAACTTTCCCTTTTTTGTCCCCAGGTTTTTTAATAGGTCCACCTCGGCTCATCCAGAGAACATCTTCAAAAAGCTTGCTGTCAGGTTGCCTGGCAAGTGGGCAGTCATAACATCTTAATTTCAAATTTTTATTTACAGTGCACAACATATGTACAGTGAGATTGGTTGAGCTGAATTGAATGAATTGAACATTGAATTCATTGATGATTAATATGACTGTTTTTAAGTCTTACGTGCTTATAAGATATATAAATAAATATATCTCTCTGGCACTAGTCACTGAAACTTAGTTTGCAAAAATGAGTCAGTCACTCTTGTTATCTAATGAGCTTCAGGTAATAGCTATGACAGTCAAGCTTTCTCATGTAAGAAGAAAAGGGTGGTTGTGATTTTTAATTCAGTCTTGGCTGTTGGAAACTTTTATTTTATTTTCACTCAGACTGGTACTAATTTGAGGCATCAGCTGGCCCTTTAATGATGGCCTCTATTTATCATCAACGGGACCCATTTCACAATTATTTCTGGAAGAGTTACTTCTGTGGCTGTGTGAATTTCTTTTACTAATTTGTCCTTCACACCTTTGTGGGGATTTTAATATGTGTATTGATCCCTTACCAATGGCACAGGAGTTTTGTTCTGTTCTTTAAAAGTATGGTCTAATTTTTTTCTTCCTTTGATTTAGTATTGTCTTCAATTATTTCACATTCCCTGGATTTACTTTTGTCCTCTGGGTAATCGATCTGTCTGTCTGTCTGTCTCTCTCTCTCCCTCTCCCTCCCTCCCTCCCTCCCTCCCTCTCTCTCTCTCTCTCTCTCTCTCTGTATAGGTGTATTACACGATTACTATGTTGAACGCTCACATGTCTCATTTTCAGCTTTTAGAGCTGTCTTCACAGTTCGGTGTATTGCCAAATTTATCTCATTCTGTCTCTTCTTTTTTGTAAATTCTATTATTGTAGCTTTTTTGGCTGCTTTGTTTACTTACAGTGTGTAGCACCGTAGCATTCTGGATAGTCCTTTGTTATGAATTTATTTGAGGGCCAGGCTTCTCTGCCATAAATGTCTGCAGTTGTGAAGATCAAAGAATCCTGGTTAGATGGTTACAAAGGCATCTGAAAATACATACTGGCTGAGGACATGTACAGAATAGTTTCTTTACCTTCACTGTAAACAGGGTTTCTTTCAAGCTACTGTTCGATCTCATATTAAAGCATTATTTTTATTAGGTTTCTTCAACCTTCCATTCTTTTTTCCTTTTTTCCCCTTTTTTATTATACAGATGTTTCCTTTTACTTTGTAAAACATACATAATACATTACAATATTTAGATACAATGGTATTTGTTCAATATTAATTAAAGTTTATTAACACTCTAATGTTTAGAGTGAAGGTAAAAAGAGAGAAAAGTACTATTAATATTAATTACAGCTTGAAATCACTCTTAATGAGCATGATTATTTAGATTTTTCATCCAGAACTGAATGTAATAAAAAAGACACTGCAGACTGCATCAAAGTATTTGTTGTACAATAAAGATTTCTATCTTAAACTGATTACTTAGTATTAAAGCTTCCATTGTATTGATACTTAACATTATTTGTGAATGTTTTAAAAGTGGGGGGGGGGAGATGAACAAAGCAATTTTGACAGCAATTAAAATACAAGAGGAAAAGGAGAAGGCGGCTATTCACTTTTTAATTCACTCCCCTTCCATTGTGCTTCTGCTAATTTGCAATATTTAAATATCCCCCCCACCCCTTAGAAGCCAGACTGTAAATGTTTGTATTTCCATGCTGTATGATGTACTGTATACATGGGAACCATTGGTGTTTAAATTTTGTTAAACTTCTATTCTGAATAGAACTATATACTGCCATTGCTTATGTATTCTCCAAATTTAAATTCCCAATCAGATATTGATGGAATTGTATCTTTTTTTCCAGAATTGAGCAAAATTTATTCTCATTGCTCAGAGCATGTATTTCATTGATATGATGTTTCTTGATTTTTTTTTCTGGACTTATACATTATAAGCCCACCCCATGCCTTTAAATAGTCTTCTCTGTCCATATCAGTCAGGTCATTCAATTTAAGAGACACTTTCTCAAATTCTAAATACTGATAGTACTTGCTCATTATGGATTCAATGGCAGTATCCAATGGCAGTATGGTTTTTAGACTTTTTAAAATTCCATCTTTATTATGTTTGTAAATAACTCAAGGTAGTGGATATACCTATTGTTCCTTCTTCCTCTTATTTTCCCCACAATAGCAGTCCTGTGAGGTGAGTTGGGCTGGGAGAATGATTGGCCCAAGGTCACCCAGCTGGTTTTCATGTCTAAGGCAGGACTAAAACTCAAAAAGTTTTCCAGTTTCTAGTCTGGTTACCTTAACCACTATACCAGTGATGGCTAACCTTTTTCTCATCGTGTGCCAAAAGTGCACGTGTGCCGGCACCCATAATGCAATGCGTGCGCCCCCCACGCATGTGCGCATGACTCCCCATGCTCCCCCAGCCCCTGTGCATGTGCGCGCAACCCCCGTCCCCCATTTTGGGCCTAGCAGGCCT
>JANHZT010004146.1:32226-45949 GCA_032468215.1 Stegonotus admiraltiensis | reverse complement strand
GCGCATGACTCCCCATGCTCCCCCAGCCCCTGTGCATGTGCACGCAACCCCCGTCCCCCATTTTGGGCCTAGCAGGCCTCCCTGCAGCCTCCTGGGCCCAAAAATAGGCTGTGAGGGGAGCATTCTGCACTCCCCCGCCCCCTGCACATCCCGAAAATCAACTGGCCGACAGGAGGTGCATGCGCACATGCGCGGTGGAGCTGAGCTGGGTGACAGCTCACATGACTGCGGAGAGGGCTCTGTATGCCAGCTGTGGCACACGTGCCATAGGTTCGCCATCACGGCACTATACCCAACTGATTTAGGTTGCAATCTCTTGGCATCATTGGGCAAGTACTTCATTGGGTCGATTTTGGTTTGTCTTACTGTTCTTTTCCAACTTTACAGGGCAGATTACAATCTAAAGAATATCCTCTGAGAGATCAGTATTGGATCCTAAGTAACCTAATACTCATCTCTGGTTCATGGTCAGGGTTTTCAATATCACTGTTATGATGATACTCAAGTCTATCGGTCTTGATGACTGCATGGTCAGCCATGATGTAATGTTTTATTAGTTTTTGATCTTAGAGAAGTCCTCTCATTATCACCACAGGATAAATACAGTATGGATAAAACAAAGATTGTGTATCTTTTCCACTCTCCATTATATTTATTTCTACGGCTTCCATATTGTTCCAGATTCCCCTCCTTGCAATACATTATTGGGATTTTGGTTGATACCAGCTGTAACTACTTATTGATTTTACAGCATGTTTTGCACATTTTCATTTGATGAGTATTTGGAGGAGGTCCAAGGAAACTGGTGTTACTGGTGCATGTTTTCGTTTTCATCCTTATATTACAGGAATAATTTCCTGACAGACATTTCCAATTCTTTTGTCTGTCTTCAAACCATAGTCAGGAACATGGCTGTTCAAACTATTATGTAGTTTCCATGCCATATTTTGCTTTGTACATTACAGAGCCCATTAGTGATTCTCTATTTGGACAGAATACAGTTCAAGCTCCTGATGCTTATATTTAGAGCCTCCAATCATGAGTCTAGAACAACTCACCAGAGCCATCTCACAGTGGCCATCTTGCCGTGGCCAACTTGCCAAGTGACAACTCACTGCAGGACAATTCCACATGTGAATCATGCCTGGGTAAAGTAATTATTTTGGTTGGTCACAGTTAACCAGTTGTTTAGACTGGATTTAATCTTTTTGTCCAGCTATCAAGTCCTTCCCAAGGACGTGAGATAGGCCAATGTGGATGGTGTTTGATGGTGTTGCAGATATTGTTGCAGGATGTAAACTGTTCAAAATAAAGCCATCTTTTGCAGTTGACTTTTGGTGAATTTGTCAGTGCCGATGGTGTTCTGAGATTGCACCCAAGGCACCTATTACTATTGATACTACCTTTGTTTTATTTTGTCACAGTTGTTCTATTTTTATTTTCAGAGTTTTGTATTTTGTTATTTTCTCCGGTTTTTTCTCTTCTTCTATCTCTGGGATTGTCCATTTTACACAAAGTAACTCTGGGTGGCATGCAATAAAACCCACCGTTTAAAAAATTCCACAAAGCCAGTTAAAAACAATTGAAACAATAAACAAAAATAAAATAAGTTTGCAACTAGGAAAATATTACATAGAATGTAGCCAACATCAGGCTCCCTATTACCAGGGGATCCCCATTTGGGCTGAAAAACATCACATCTTGAATGCTATCTGGAAGGCCAAAAATGTTGTGACTAGCCTGACTTTTGGAGGGACAGTGTTCCAGATGGTGGCACAAAAGGCTCATCTTCTAGGGCCCATTATATTGAATTCTTTTGCAGACAAGACTCACCAAATGCCTCTCCTGCTGGACCTGATGGATGGTTAGATGTAATTGGGAAGAGACAGTCCCTTGAGTAACCTGCCTTAAATTTGGAAGGGAATCTGAAGGCCATAGTAATGATGAAAATTGGGTGGAAATGTTTTTTTTCCCACTTGAAGAAAGTGGTAGGATTTTTCACTTTCTAAAATGATGTTAGATCTATTGTAGGACTTGTGCTACTGTTTTAAATGTTTCCTGATTTAAAATAGTGAAAAATTGCCACCAATTCTTCAAGGTCTATAAAGAAAGGATTCAGGGATTATAGAGTGCCTGTTCTTAACATGGGATAAACAAAAACTCTTCCCTCCATAATTTGTTTGTTGTCTTTATATTTTTGTTCTCTATTCCCCTTAGAATATTATTAAAGATTTATAAGTCACTACAGTATTTTTAAAGATATATTGTAGCTCCCTTTTGTGCATTCAAGAAAAGAAAAAGTTGTTAACGAGGAACCAGCCTCTCAATGATATTTTCAGCAAAATGTATTGCTTGTGTCTAAAAACATAATAAAAATGTTAAAAGATTGGAGTACAGATTGGAGAAACAGTAGTTTCTATTTAAAAAGGAGTAATATCTTAGATGCAATTACACATCTAACTAACAATTTACATTAAGATTGCAAAAAAAAAAAATGCAGATCCATATTCTTATTTGTTAAAGTATATGGGTTAGACCTTAATATGGAATAGGATGATAATTCCAATTAAGAGTTGATTCATGCCATATCAGTGGCTTTTCTTTACTGAGAATTAACATATTCTGAAGTAGCACAACAATGAACTCTCTTACAGATTTGGAGGACAAACATCTATGAATAAGATCATATATGGGCATCACATATATGGTTTGGTTAAGTAATCGTCAAGTGCAGTGGTGGGATTCAATTTTTTTTACTACCGGTTCTGCGGGTGTGGCTTGAGCATGGCATGGCTTGGTGGGCGTGGCAGGGAAAGGATACTGTAAAATCTCCATTCCCACTCCACTCCAGGGAAAGGATACTGCAAAATCCCCATTTCCTCCCGATCACCTGGGACTTGGGAGGCAGAGAATAGATGGGGGTGGAACCAGTCAGAATTTTTACTACTGGTTCTCCAAACTACTCAAATTTCCGCTACCGGTTCTCCAGAACTGGTCAGAACCTGCTGAAACCCACTTCTGGTCACCTGGACAAAAAGGTAACATAACTAGTAAAGGACTCTTGATTTAAAGCAAATGTCACAACCGCTGTATCTGCCCTGATAACTGGTCAACTATGCAATATGAAATCAATTTCTATAGAGAAAATCTTTATGATTGGATCATCAAATCTTGTAGTAGCAGAAGGAGTAAAACAGACCAGTTTTTTTACTGGTTCTGTTTAATAGTCTATTTATTGTGTGGGCTGAAAGGGAATCAACGAAGAACTGAATTCTATCAAATTCTCAGCTGTTCTGCTCTTGCTAAACTTTCTGAGAAAGGAAAAAAGCAGGCTGATTCATATGCAGCCAGGACTTTCACATTTGATCAGTGCTTAATTTGTGAAAGCAGCTAAATTTAATTTCAAACTTGCCTAAAAGACACACATTTCAACATGAAAAAGTAAAATCTTGATTTGAGAAGTGGGTAGAAAGTTCTCATGAAGAAAAATATTCAAAGTAACATTATCTTACTACTTCACATTCTGCACAATTGAAGTGTGCTCAATTAATTCTTAATTTTTGGTGGTCAGCCTTAATAAATTCAACCTTAGGTTTTGTGAATTAAATGAGGCTTTTAAAATGCTGAAATATTAATGCCTGGCCTTGTAAATCAATATACTAATGCACTGGCCAGTAATGTAGTATAGAGCATATAGCATTGAAGATTCAACTTAACTTGCTCCTGTTGTATAGAAGAAACTCTGAGGGTCACCCTCACAATTTCAGATACAAACAACCTGAAATCAGGATAATTTGTTAGCAAAACAAGGGACAGGTGAAATCTGCCCATTCCTCAAAAGATAGTAGCTTCAAACCCATTATCCCAGGGGACAATGCAAAAATATAGAAAAATTTACACCTTGCTTTTATTATAAAAAGGGTTTGCATTTGCTGCCTAGCAGTCTCTAGAAATTGTCTGTGATGGCTTCCTTGGTTTTTGCAATAAACCTACTTAGCAGATGATTGCACTTTTCAAAGCCTACTTCTGCCTTCTTCCAGTTCTAGGTTGTTGATAGAAACCTAGCAGAAACCCAACATTAAACTAAACTAGAAAAATGCCTCCATACAATTCAAATAAATCCAGTTGATCTTGGTTTGGAGGATAGAAGTAAGATATGATAGTCTCCAACCTTCTTGTGTAATATAGTTTGTAACATAAAAGAAGAGTGCCATAAATCAGCATGGGTACAACTATAGATTTAAAAAGATTAAAAAAAACACTACTGAAGCAATAGTTCAAAAACAGCTGCACTTCTAAGCAGATTTATAACCAGTAGTATGAGCATTTCTTTGTAATGGAATTAGGAGATTTGCACTGATTTAATCTGTTAGAGTTTTGCTCTATAGCAGTGACATATTGAGATCTTGCAACATCTCTAGCTGCTATCGCAAATTATATAATTATAAATCGGCATTGAGGCATGAAACTTGTGAGTAAGATTTTGGCTATTTTAATTTAATTATTTTATGAACTTTGTTACTTGAAAAAGTTGCTACCTATAGGAATACATATAAAAATCTATACACTTGAAAAAGTAATAGAAGTAATAGAAGAATAATTATATACCGTAAATATGACAGTACAGATAGCTCTCAATTTACAATTACAATTGGAATGATGCACTGTTCTGCTTAGCCTTGTTATTCAGATCCAAGCTAGCATTTTGAAATTCTAGCTGGTTAATAGGAGCAATGAATCTCTCTTCAATGTTAGAGGGTGGATTGTCTTGAATAAATAAGTACAAGTAGCTCTATGTGAAATAGTTACTCTTCTGCTCTGTTCTGTCAGACTGCTTCCTGGGGTTCCTGTGAGGGAGGGAAACAAACTCAGGAGCCTAACTAGGAATTGTCCTTCCTTCTCTATGTTAGACTCAGGTTTTTGACCTGATCAGGTCATGAAGCCCCTCCTTCATACAACACTAAAACATGTGATGAACTGCAGGACTGAAGCTTCATTTTATCCTGTTGTTATCTATCAATACACAAGGAGCCAACACCCTGGGAGATCATAATTCATTTATAATGGAGCTGTTCTAATCTCACCAGATGGCAAGTAGGATTAACAAATAAATATTGCCACCTCTGTGATGCCCAGGTATAATTGGGAGTAGTCTTCCCTGCTGAGATGGTGGAAAAGCAACTTAATAAACAAGATCCTTCAACAAGTTACAGAAATCTGGTTGTGCCATTCCAGTTGTTCCAGTGTTAAAGCCCAGTGGCATGATTAGATGGGATGGAGATTACAAATACATTAAAAATAGGTCAGTTAAGCAATGCCCTTAACTTTTGTCTGCTGTCAAGCAGCAGATAAATCTTCTTATTGATATTTTTTTGGGAAGGCTTGGTTTGGCCAGAGCACTATAGTGAGATGGTAAAGCATTGGATTTCCAAATCCTGATTGTTTATCAAGTTACTTTTCTGATTAAGGATCTCAGTTTTGATTGCTGTAGTACCCCGGGAATTCAAGGAACCTTTCCTTTCCGAAATACAAAAATTAGTTCTCCATTGTGACAATGACTTTCTTGCAAGATCCTCAGAGGTAGAACTGACAGTGCAGCTTTGGAAATTCTACACTATTTTGACAAGTCAAATCTTCCTGGGGGAAAAAAAGGAGAAATGTGAGACTGGAACTTCTATAGTCACATTTTGGGATTTTGTCTATAGGTTTGACATAAAGCAAATTGACAAATTGATTATAGGTTATCAGCATAATCCTTACTTGAATTGCTTTTTAGAGGTTTGAGGGTACACTGACTATCCCAAACTCTGGTCCCTCCAAGAGCCTGCAGGATTTACTCTTGGCATATTTAAAAGCTTAACAAGGCCTCCTGGAACTACAAGGCCAGGTATAAGCTCTACTATGCAATATCTCCTCTTATGGTATACTGCTTTGTTCCTTTTTGTTCCTCTTCCATTGCCAAGGAAGCCATCCTAGCTAGTTTGAGTATGTCTTGAGTATGTCTTGGTGACAGCTGAACTCAATCTACAAACTTTTTTTGGTTGGTCATTTCCACTGTAAGCTCTCTGATAAGCCTTTGTTGCCAGGCTTCTTTGATGGGCTTCAACCATGGGGCCCTTTTGGTAAGGCCAGTTGTGTCCCTACTGTTCTGCCACTGAGCCTCAGTGACTGAACTACTTACTACCACAAGATGCCTTTGGTGGTGTCTCCTGCTAGGCCACTGATGGCTGTCCCTGCCAAATCCAGCAATTTGGCCATTTTGGAGTTCCTGCTAGATGGTCCTAGGCCTGGTTTGGCATCTCTGTCTCTGGGCCTCTTCCTGGCCTTTCTTCCATCTGCTTTAGCTTCTGCAAGCTTATCACTATTCACTGGTGTTCACTGAGGATGTGAATAAGTAATTCAGAACATATTAATTAATTAATTAATAATTAATAAATACATACATAATTTCTTGACATTCTGTCCTCATGTTCAGCCACAAAATGCTAGCTGGCAAGGAGACACTAATTACCTTCTACTGAGTATGCTACCCGCTGAAAAGAATTATGCATATTATATTATTTCAAGAGTCTGGAAGTTTTACAGCCACTTTTATGGCTATGCCCTTGAAATTTGTATAGTTCACAAAGCTTTGCTGTGGCTTTTCTCACATAATAAACCTATATCATCATTCTGTCATCTACAGTATAGAGGTGGAGCCTTAATGCTTTAAATGATAGATTTGTCTACCAGCCACGGAGAACAATTGCAAATATAGATAGTTTTGAGCCGTCTGCCTTTTTTGCTTCCAGATTTTAATGTGTCTGAAAAAAAATTGTACTGAAAAAAATTATCTTGAAATTTTTACCCAACCTACTAATTCAAGCTGATCAGATTGCAAGATGACTTCAGACATCATAGTAGCTCATATTTATGTGAAAAGGATGTTCTGCTGTGGAATCACCATAACAGTTCTTGCCTTTCAGTAGCCAGAAATGTGATAATTTTCCTTTTTTTAAACTTTAGAACAGGTTTCCCAAACTGTGGGTATACCCACCTTTTATTTATATTGTTACAATAAATCCACCTTTCCCCAAGTTTCCCTTGTTTTCATTATTCATTTTGGTGTTTGGTTTTTTAGGAGAAGGTATATACCTGTGATGGCAAACCTATGGCACACGTGCCACAGATGGCACATGAAGCCATATCAGTGGGCACGTGAGTGTTGCCCTAGCTCAGCTCCTGCATGCATGCACACTCCAGCCAGCTGATTTTCGGATCTTCTGGGCCCACCAGAAGCTGGAAAACAGGCTGTTTCCAGCCTTTGGAGGGCCTCCGGGGGGATTGGGAAGGACAGTTTTCGCTCTCCCCAGGCTCCAGAAGCTTTCTTGGAGCCTGGGGAGGCCAGAAACGGCCCATTTCCTGACTTCCTCTCTGGAGCCTGGGGAGGGTAAAAAAAGGGCCTACTGGGCCCACCATGCTATCACGTGCCAAAAGCGGGGGAAGCGCAGGGGGGCATGCGTACATCCATGGGGGTATGTGGCACATTGAAGTATGGGTGTGGGCACGCACGTGTGCGACCCCCCTTCCCACAGTCCCCCCGCTTTTGGCATGCGACCACAAAAAGGCTAGCCATCACTGGTATATACATTAAGATTACACTAAAGGCAGGAATAATGGCAGTGTAAGTTTAGGAATCCCTGTTTTCAGAATGATCTTCTATTTTAATTTCCAAATCCTTCATAGGGATATTCTTAAAAATCCTACCATTGACCAACATCTGATGTTACTAATGTACCATTTGTAGAACAAAACCAGTTTTAGGGACCAATGTTGCATAGAAGAGCTGCCAATTTAATTACACCTGCAAAGAGAGTGAAGCAAGAATATATCCTGGCATTATTTTGTTTATCATTTATCTAAATCCCTTGACAAAACACTTATAGGAGCTGGATTTGCATATACAAAGTTGACATGTGAGCAGCTGTTACTTCATGTAGATATTGCTATAATCTTTCACTAAACCAAATCAGCTTCAGGAAGTTCCTCAGAATCTTGGCTCAGTTTTGTAGGGAGTTACAATGTCATAAATCATCAAAAAAATGAAAGTTATGATTTTCTATAAAAGTACCAAAATCCACAAATGGTATATAGAGAACCAAACAACTGAGCAAGTGAAATAGCCGAGTATGTAAGATACTTGAAAATCCATAGTAATAGTGCCCAATCCACCAATATTGCCTCTATGATCCAAAAGAGAATAGCAGCTCTCCTAATATTCTATCACAGAGAGAAGATTTATTCTGGCTGCCATACCCATAATGAGCCATGAAACTATTCCACAGCTTTTTTTGTAGGGTATACCTTGACCTTTGATCTAACTACATAGTTTATAAAAAAATCAAGAATACAAAAGTAAAAACTTTTTTTTCTCACCCCTGCATGTGTTTTCAGTATGACCTTAAACTAGAGGTTAGACTACCTATAACAGAAACTAGAGATTGATCATCTGTTTACAAACTGTTTACCTGATTAAGTCTTAAATCTAGCCCAAGGGTGTTAAACTCAAAGCCTGCAGGGCAGATCCAGCCTGCAGGGTGCTTAGATCTGGCCTGCAGGGCTGCCCTGGAAACAGCAAAGGACCAGTCCAGGGTGCCTCTGCCAGTGAAAACAGAGCTTCTGGCCCCGTTTTCACTGGCAGAGGGCTGCAGGAGGCGGTGGTGGCTGAAAACCCACTCTGGCCATGCCTACCCTTGCCCCCCAAGGTCAAACACAATCCTGATACGGCCCTTAACGAAATCCAGTATGACACCCCTGATCTAGCCCCTCTGTAGCAACTTGCACTCATCAACAAAAGAACCATAGACTAAAATTTATTAATTTATTTATGACATAGACTTTAACAACTCCTGATTCCAGTTGATTCCAGGGACTTTAAATAACAACAACAACAACAACATACATTTTAAGAAGATACTTGGTTGATACCTAGGATGCTGGCAGCAATCCGTATCAATCAATCAGTGCCAGTCAATGATATTTGTGATACATGTTTAAATGTTCAGTTGACTGAGTTTCATGTTTAATGAATAAAAGATGATGATGATGATGAGAAACAGATGATACACAGCATAAAATGAATCCACATAAAACATTTGAAAGGGCTCAACCACTACCCTGCTCTAGGCTTTAGAAGAATAGCTGCATTTTCAGTGTCTTTTGGAACATAAGCAGGATGTGAGCCGTACAGATCTGTAGGGCAATGCTGTTCCAGAGTGCAGGCACTGTGACAGACAAGGCATCCCTCCAAGGCTCCATTAGGTGACAGTGCTTAATTGAGAGAATCCAAAGTGTTCCCACTCTGGCGAATCTTACCAGACAGAGAAAAACATAGGTAGTTCTCCAGGTAACCAGACCCTATACAAAACTCCAAACTCTTTACCTGTATCTTTTACAGGTAATAAGCAGCACCTTGGATTGCACCTGGATGCCAATATTACTCATGGAGCAATGGTGTCAGTTAACATACTGTGACATGCTCATTACTACCTGCCTCAGTGCATTCTGGACCAGCCATAGTCTTAGAGTTAGATGGTAGAAGTAAATAATACTCATATGGTGCATCTGATGAGTTCTTATTATTATTAGGGCTAGATAAGGCCAAGAAAGTTAATAAGAAACAAGCCAAATGTACTTAATTGTACAAGTCATGGTTTTGTTATTTTGTTTCCTTCTAAAAAACCTAGTTTTGAACAATTAACACAACATTTGTTACTTGATCAGACTTTGAATTAATTAATTCTGTTTTTTATGAAGAAAAAAATTACTAACATCCATCTAAGTAGCTTGCTACCTGCAATTCTATACAAGTTTATAAAATTGATTTTTTTAATTTTATTGGATATATGGGTGAACTAATATTCTGGTTTATAAAATGGTTTCTCGGATCTCTTAGGCAGTTTAAAAATTATTAAATTCCAGAAGGGCAACCATATTGGTCTGTTGCAACAAAGTCATCCTTCTGGAGTATGTAAAGCCTGATTACTGCAAAAAATGAGGAGAATGTATAATGTGCATTAAATATATATGTACAATTATAATAGAAATAAAATGTTTGGAAAGCAGAGGCAAAGGGCCGAACACATACTGCACCATAGTAACAAATTAAAAAGGAAACGGTGAAATGGAATATTGGAGGGGAAATTTTAGAAATTTGTACGGAGAAAGATACAAATGTATGATGTTACTTTAATGCATTTTAGGATAGTGGTAAAAAGAACCTGTGTGGTCATGAGCTTTGTTAGTTAGTTGATGGGGACTTAAATATGTGTACACTTTTGTATGCAGATAATGCTATATTTAGGGTGAGAACTATCTTCAGTAGACATTACATCATACAATTTACCTATCAAGGAGTATGAACCTAAAATTAGTATATGAAAAACAAAGGTTGTTGTGCTCAACAGGAAGAATGTGGTAAACAATAGTAATTTATATATAAATTGTTGTGTATATCTTGGTAAGATGTTTCCTAAAGATGGAGAAATGAGTGAGAAATTTTAAGACATGCAAATGCTGGCTGGAAGGTAATGAAAAGTATGTGGTCTGTTGAGAGAAACAAATATTTGTAAGAAAAAGGAAAATTATAACTGTGCATTAGTGTCCTTCAGCCAACTTTGTTAAATGAAAGTGAGAGTTGATCATGTCAATTAGTTGTATTGGTTATTCAATTTAAAAATAAGCTGAATGCACTGAAAAATCATTTAAGAATAAGGCCGAACAAGAGGAGTTGGGTGAAGAATGGATGATGAATGAATGGAGGCTAAGTGCAAAACTAAATTACCACAATGAAATACTGCATGTACATTGAGGTAGATTGTTCATATAGGGGGGGAAAAAGATAAAACTTCAAAAAATAACAAGGTAAAGGAAGTGTGAATGGATTTTAGAGGAAGAGAAGACCAAAAAGTTGAAGAGATCTTTAAAAATAGAGGGGTAACAAGTTTGAAACACAAAAGACAATATTTGAAGCGGTTTAAGGACATGGTGGAAATGAAGATAAAAAGGTATGAAGAGGTATTGTGAATAACTATGAATAATCATGTTGCTATAACTATGTTTGGCTATTTTTTCCTTATTTTTGTACTTCATGCCTTTAATATTTTGACTATTTCTGACTGCTTTCCTGAATTTAATATAATACAAGTAGTCTTCGACTTATGACCACAGTTCAGCCCAAACTTTCTGTTGCTGAGTGAGAGTTCAGTGAGTTTTGCCCCATTTTATGACCTTTCTTGCCATAGTTGTTAAGCGAATGCCTGCAGTTGTAAAGTTAGTAACACAGCTGTTAAGTGCATCTGGCTTCCCCATTCACTTTGCTTGCCAAAAGATTACAAAAGGTGATCACGTGACCCTGGGACACTTCAGTTGTCATAAATATGAGTCAATTGCCCAACGGCTGACTTTTGACTTGAATGTGACCATGGGGATCCTGCAATGGTCGTAAGTGTGAAAAATAGTCATATATCACTTTCAGTGCTGTTGTAATTTTGAACAGTCATTAAATGAACTGTTGTAAATTGAGGAATACCTGTATAGCTTATCTTGAATATGATGGGATATATATATACTCAAAGATCAGCACATTTATTCTGATTTAAGTATTTTGTGATTCACAACTAAATTTCTTTAAGGCTCTTTTGATTTTTAAAAAATTGCTGGCTTTTCTTCCAGCAAGTTAAAGGAGTAGTATTTATCTCAAACAATAAAATATGCATACTATACATGCACATGCACACTCATAGATACGCTATAATACAGCAGGAAGGAGAGCTGAGTATTGGATTTGACAGCCAAGTCAGATCCCCCTGTTTAGAACAATGTATCTTTGATTATCCATGCAAGAGATAGGCAAGAATGATAGCCATAATATTCTGCTTGTGAACTTAACATTGATTGTATAGTCAGCAAATATTGGAAGCAGAGTGCAAGACTACTTGGATTTATGACCCAATCCAGAAAGGTAATTCTTATTATAGGAAGATGAAGAATGCAGTTAAATATATCACAACTATATCACATTGGGTTTATTTATAAATATATACACTAAAAAATTCTCTTTTTCCTTAAAATCTTTCCAGGTGTTGCTGCATTGGACTCCAGTGTTTCTGGAAAGATTGGCCTGCGAGCAGTTGTGTACTACTTCTTCACTACTGCCTTAGCTGTAATTTTAGGTAATAAGTCGTTCAACCCTTGAATAATTAAATCCTTACATTTGAAATGTAGTGGAACATTTTTAATAAGTTAGCAAACTAGCAATAAATAGTCAATTTTTATCTAACTTCGATTTACAGAGAAGAACAAACTTGGATATTATCCATCTTAGAGTGTCATGATAAACAGTAAGAGATTGCACCTCTTGTCCAGGTTATAGTCTCCCTGTGCCATTTCACAAGGATACAGGTTTCTCTTTACTATCAAAATTAATATTTAACCATGTGATTGACTATCTAGTTTGGAAGGAAGAACTCCTAGTTTTGCTTCCTGGAAGAGATTTTATCAAGTTGTAGTGGTACAGAAATGAGACAGTTAGTCAAATGATTAAGTAAGTTGTACATAATTTACAGCAGAATTGGGGTGCTTCTAAATGGAAGGCTTCTAATCAATCCCCTTTCTGATTAAAGAAGCAGCAGCAAAGGTGGGGAAAGTTATGAGGATTACTAATCGAAATACATTACAGTTAAGCTTGCTATAGGTTCTGTGAAAAAAGCAGCATAGTTGCACAATAAAGCTTAGCAGAAACCAACATGGCTATTTTCTAATGAGTTTAGGGGAATCAGAGGGGAAACCATAATTCCAAAGCTTTATTCCAAGGACATTGGAAATATTAAGGATAGCTGAACCCCACCCCACCCCCCGTTTGGTGGGAATAACCCCAGGGTTTAGCAAAATAACTTAGGTTTGTCTGCAGCTCTGATTTAGTGGTGTTCCTATACTCTAAGATAAAGCATTGATTATATGTCAGAAAATAATAAATTACATGTTTGGAAGAACCAAGGCCTGAATTTAGGGCCAGCATAATTCTTATCTTTCATTTACATAGCTGCGCTGCTATCTTTTAAAAACTGTTTTCTGCAAGTTTTCAACTTGTTCAGGCTGTGTTCTCTCTGCCCTTCCCCTTCAACCCCCCTCCCTCCAATTATAGGGATTGTATTGGTTGTGACTATCAAACCAGGAGTATCTCAGAAAGCTGATGACATTGACAGGATGGGTAGCACTCCGGAAGTGTCTACAGTGGATGCCATGTTAGACTTAATTAGGTGAGTCATTAAAACAATGGATTACGTTCACAATTTAAAAAATGTAATAATGGCAACACCGTCTCCTAAATATTCTCCTGAGAGATGAGGACCCTATTGAATTGTGCTGAGGCATGGATAAATAGGGAGAATATCTGAGTAATTGATAGTACCTTTGAGAAATTTTCAGGAGTGACCTTTCCCATTCCAGAATATATAGTCTATTTCGCTATTTTCCTTTATCCCTGTTTTCAGAAAGTTGCTTGAGAATGTTTCTTCATAAAAGAAAATAAGTCAGGCAAATCAGCTTCCACTTTTCAGTTTTACTCTGAATTCATTCCTCATTTATTTATTAAGTAAATTAAAATAAAGGTGTTGGTGACTACCTTTAAAGCGCTCCATGGCTTGGGGCCTGGTTATTTGCGAGACCGTCTTCTGCCGCCAAC
>JANHZT010004146.1:0-10617 GCA_032468215.1 Stegonotus admiraltiensis | reverse complement strand
AGGGAGTGGCCAATTAGCCCCAAGCCTTACTCTTGAGGACACCTCCTCCTGAGGAGCCACTCCTGCCTTTTGGCAGCTCTGTGCGTCCGTGCATTGAGAAGAGGCTTCTCCTCTTCGTCCTCTTCACTTAAAGGAGCTTCTGGAGGTTCTGAAGGCCTGGCTGAATCCCTGCTTCTGGCACCACATCTTTGCCAGCCTCCTCATTGTCTGACTCAAGTGCCAGCTGCACAGGCTGCTGGCGGAACACCACACCAGCCTCCTCGCTATCAGAATCAGCTACAATCCACACAGGCCGCTGATGGGCCACAACACACGCTTACAACTGTCTTAGCAGTCACGTGATCAAAACCTGGACTCTTGGCAATCAGCATATATTTATGATGGTGGCAGCATATTGGGTCATGAGATTACCATTTGCAACCTTCTCAGAGAGCTTCTGACAAGCCAAATCAAAGGGGGAAACCAGGTTCACACGAAAACCATGTGATTCACTAAATGACTATGGCAATTCACTTAATGACTGCAACAAAAGATGTTGTAAAATCAGGCAAAACCCTCTTGGCAATAGATGTTCCAGTCCCAATTGTGATTGTAAAATGAGGATTGCCTATTTTCAAGTTTAATAATTTATGAATAAAGAAAACCATAGCATCTTAATAGAAATATCATTTTATTTCTGTATTTTTCTTCTTCTTGTACAGGTGGTCAACAATCAAGATGTAATGGGAGGGAAGAGTACAATTTTCGTGTTTTTAATAATGTTTTAGTGACTTTTCTTAGTGACCAGTTGTTTAATGACAATTTGCAGTCATTACAGCCTCATAATGGGGGATTTACAGCCTGTAAAGCACATCGGGACATCGTAAAACATTATACCAGGGCACCTCGGTCACATGACCACATTTTGAGTGCTTGGTAACTTTGCAGTTACAGCTCGTTGTCAAGTGTCCATGCCCAGAAGGCCTGGGATCTTTCTCTGGTATTCCAATCAACCTGTCTGGTTGCTTAACAACCACAATGGGGAGAGACTGGATTGCAGTCATTGATGAAACAGTCACGTGGCATTTCGCTTAACTGTTTCACTCAACAACAAAGATTCTCCACCCAATTGTAGTTTTAAGTGGAGGACTACCTGTATACAGTATATATGAATGGGTGTGTATATGTGCGTGCATGCATGTCTTTGTGTGTGGTCAGTTCTTTTTTTAAAAGATTAATAAAAATATTTTTACAAAGGTAAAATAAAAATTAAGCAGCATTTCTTAGTTGAGCATTTAGTGAAAGAGATATTTCTTTGTTGGTTTAATTGCATGAAGGAGCCTACCAATTTCCTTCTATTAAGTCCTGCCTGCAGATCTTGAATCTTTACCTCCAATCTGAGGAAATACAGATAGTCCTTGACTTACAACCACAACTGAGCCCAAAAATTTTATTGCTAAGTAATACATTTGTTAAGTGAATTTTGCCCCATTTTACGACCTTTCTGGCCACAGTTGAGGGAATCATTTGAGTTAAGTTAGTTAAGAGTATTGAGCTGTGGTGGCACAGTGGTTAGAATACAGTACTGCTGGCTATTTCTGCTGACTGCCGGCTGACTGCAATTTGGCAGTTCGAGTCTCACCAGCTCAGAGTTGACTCAGCCTTCCCTACATCCAAGGTGGGTAAAATGAGAAGATAAGAATAAATGTACAATTATGATGATAATTCTGATAGATAGAATAAATCTGAAAAGAAATAGAAAGAAATTATATACTATTAGAATACAGGAGTTGCTCAGATACCAAACAAGGAGAATATTTCACAGCAAAGAAGATAGAAAGGAGAGAGGAGGAGAGGGTAGAAAGAGGAGAGGGAGGGGAAGAAAGGGAAAAGGAGAGGTAGGAAGGGTAGGAGACAGGAGTAGGAGAGAAGGTGAGAATGGGGAAAAGAGGGGAGGAGTGGGGGAAAGGAAGGGGAAGGAGGATGAGGTAGGAGAGGAGGAAAGAGAAAGTAGGAGAGGAGAGGATGGAGGGAAGGGAAAGAGGAGGAAAAGGAGGTTTGTTGTGAAATGAGGGAAGAAAGGGTAGAAGAGCAATTTTGAATGTAATTAAAATGTCTTATTTTAATGCTTTCTTTAAAAAAAACAGGTATATGTATGATTAATTATGTATAAGAAAATGTATATTTTATATTATGTGTATAAGAAATAAAACTGAAAAACTTTTCTATTAAAAAAAAGCAAATTTGTTTTCTCTGTAGTGGCACCTGCCTGGAATGATATCAGTCAGAGATTCAGAACATCAGGATGACAGCCAAGTCTAAAGTGTTCTTCTAGATCTTGGGGTAGGATCCTGGTGGGATCCTGTTAATTATGTTTACATACAGGCAGTGTGCTTGTCCAGACCCACGGAATTTTCTTTTTGTTTTTAGTGTAGGTTATACAGGTCAGGCAACTTCTAAATCTCATACAATAAATCTGGTGGCTAAATTTCATGGTAGCTGATGTTTCCAAGACGACTTCAAAAATAGCCCTAATTACAGCATTCTGGAGGACTCTAACATGAATGTTACTTTTAATTTTAACCTTCACGTCCTGTAGTTCTACTGCAGTGTAGACTACTAATCAACCTTATTTCTTCTGTTGAAGCAATCATTTGTTTTAATTTCTTGCTTACGTAAGTCTTTATCTGTACTATCTTAGTTGATGTGCAGCTGCAACAATGGGAGACTACAGTACAAGATATTTAGAGAAATGGAATAAAATTTTAAAAGCCTTAAAGAGATTTTGCTAGTAAATCAACCAATCACTGAAAAGAGTTTTCGGGACTAGAGAATAGTGGGCATCTACACAAAAAGCCAGATCTGGATGCAATCATAAGTCGTAAAACTGATCATTCAAGAAGACATGAGCAAGCAAGATATAATGCATCCAAAACAGGCTACAGTATATACAAACTTCCTGATCTGCTGCCTTGACTGAATTGAGCTTCTGATTGCTGACTCCATTTGCAACTATAATAGTTCTTTGACAACTGTTAACATAGCCTATGCAGTGGTAGGGAGGGAAAAATAGGCCTCTTTCGTGGTAAGAGAGATTATCATCAAGAAGTGGGAATTTGAGGCTTCCTTGACAGACAGATGGAACTTGATTATTGTATGACTGTTACTGATACCAATGAAGGCAAGAAGCACCATCAACAGTAGCTGTCAACAATTTCTGGTGACGGGCATATGCTCTAAACTAGATAGATGGACAACCGGTGCTACATTTAACACTTAATTATCTAAGAGTGATAACCTGTGTTGGGGGGATACCCATCTTCCACTAGGACTCGTTGACTCATAATGGTTTGGGGAAGAACTTCTGTGGCAAAGACCAGGGGTCTTCCACGCATAAGTGGCAGCAGATGGCCTTGTTTCATGAAATGATGACTCATAATCCAAATTCTGGTCTTCAGCTGGTTCTCTGATAACCTATGAAGAAGAAAGAATTTCCCAATAATTAGCAAAGTCTGCTATAGTCTGCTGTTTTTCAGATTACAACTCCCCAAAGTACCAACCAGCATTATGGCAATTACAGACGCCAAACATATCTAGAGGGAAACAAGATGGAGGAGATGGAGTCAGAACAAGGAAAATTAATTGTGAAAAGAAAGACATAGATGGCTGCCACTGATGAGTATTAATGGAATCAGTGGACTCCCAGAACAGACCTCCAGGGAGGAAGTGGGCAAATGTAACTTCCTGATTTTCATATATATATACCATCACCTGTGTGGAATAAGCATTTGTCTCACACAGGCCAAGTTTACAATGTCAGGTACATTGATGCTTCAGCTGTTTCCCATTCTGAATTCTAGCTGACCATTGCAGTTTTGGAGTGGGGGGGGGGTGGAGCTCATACATCATAAGGCATTTATTAACTATACAGTGGAATAGTTTGTTAAATGACCCAGAATTCTGAATTCATCAATTAACTTATTAGTTATGTTTTTACAAACCTCTCCCCAAATGTTTACCTTAGCAGCTGGAGATGTTGTTTTCCAGCTATCAAACGAAATTGCTACAAGAAACAATGACAAGCATTCTGATTAATGCAAAAATAATTTTTATATTGCACGTACCTTGTATGGGAAAAGATAGTTTATGAAAGCTCACAGGACAGTTTAACATGGCTGGTTAGATCTATTTTCTGCAATACCTGTCATCCAGCTCTAATCAATCTGAAATTTCAGGCATAGATCTTGGCTACATTTATTAAAGTATATAATACAAGGCATTGTTACAGCTTCCTGCTGAATTAAAACTTCTGATTAATGCTTAAGAATAGAACAATCTATAACTAACGGTCTGGAGTGTAGCTAGAGATTGAAGTGCAGCTATTTGGGGAAGATCAAAGCATGGAACTGGGTAATCTGGATTGAATTAGGTATATGTATATTTTGCATATTTCTATTGCTTTTATTGTTTTATTTTGGTTGCAATATATTCTTTGAATTGTATCCCATCCAGAGTCGTTGACTGAGATGGGCAAGTATAGAAATTGAACAGGTAAACAGACAGAGAGCACAAAAGTTGTCTATTTCTCTGTGATATGCAGTGGTTTAGAATGACACAATGCCCTGATTCTCTGAAATTTAGACTAAAGTATTTTTTCCCCTGATGAACAAGAAAAACAAACATGTTGAGCTCAACAAAGGAAATACTAATGCATGGAAGGTTTTGCTCCTTTGTTTGCCAGCATTTTGACAACATACAATTGGGCTTTCAAGAAAAGAGACAACCTCACTTGTTTCCCTCTATTAGCAGTTGAGAAAATGATTTGGCAAGGAAGAGCAAACTCCCATGTCACACATTACTTTGAAAACCAGAGAAAGAACTGTATGTAATATAGATGCTTATGATTATTTATTAGCTGGCTAAATGCCACAGTTTATTCACAACTGAGTAACTCAGAAGTGTTTTCATCACTGATATCACCTTCTACAGTAACATGCTGATTAAGTATTTACAATACATTTATCCAGACATATAAAAGTATAAATGTATCTAATTAGTTAATATTTAATGTTTTAAATTGTTACAAAAAATGGTACGAAGCTGGAAGAAGAATGCAAATCCATGGATATCTAACGAGCGTCTGGGACAGCAGCTTATCTCAGTTACAATGATTTTTTAAAAAATACAGATTTGGGTCAGGAGCAGAGAAACAGATGGGAGTTTCCCAGGTAGAGAAATCTATGATTTGGGGGGGGAAAATGTCTCTATGGGAAGACTTCTAATGAAAGCTACTTGGCTGTCTTCCAAACTTATGTAGCAACTGCACCTTTATTTCACGGATAATCTATTCCAGATTTCCTGCATAATATTATTTAGCAAGTGCAGGCAGCGATGACTACAAGAAGAATCTTCTGAAAGAAGGCTCAGTAGATACAGGTACAAAATGTGACGCCTGAGGAACATTTTTCCTCAGCATGAATAGCATTATGAAGGATTTGTATTTATGTGCCATGTTCTATCTTAATTTTATGCCATTAAGAAAGGTATCAACACAACTCTGATATAGAAAAGAATCAAGATTACTAATGGGTTATACAACTTTGCTTAAATCACAGATCTGGGTTATCTTCTGGGCCATAGAGACTGTGCGTCATTCACTAAAATTACTCAACTAGTCCAGCCATGTGGTTTGTGGTCTCCAATGCACATTACTGATAGCAATCTTTGTTGTAATTTATAGAAAGAGAAATTTTTATTTACTAAATAAAATTAGAGGTTCTGCTTTTGCTCTAAAGTAACTTTCCTAATTTATTTAAGATCTAAGTGCATCTAGATCAGGCCTGTAGACCACATGCAGCCCTGGACAGTTTGTAATGCCACCCCACAAGATGTAAAATTTTAACATTATTATTTATATACTTTAACTTACTTTCACACACACACATATATGTTCATCAGAAGAAATAAAGAAGACAAAATTCAGCCTCCATAGCATCAAAATATAGCACTCTGAGATGTAAGCAGACACAAAAAAAATTTAACATTTTAAATCAATGCCTAATAAACGAGTAAGTACCTCGTTTTAACTGGTATTTGTGAGGGTTTTTTGATGTGATGGTACCCTGTCTTGCATTTTGATACGATAAGGGAGACTGAGCTTCCTCAGAAAATCCTTTAGAAGCATCCACCTAAAAATAATGAGGAAATAATCTCAAAATGGAATCCTAAACAATACTGAAATAATTGAAATAAAGTTTCAGGGGTTTGTGGTACGCTTATTACTTATGCACATTTGCCCATAACATCCTTTAATTTAATTAGCTTTAATATGATTGCAGGGTAAATATTAAAACAACTGGCTATTTAAAAACTCAAATTAAGTTCAAAAAGTTGTGCAGATACTTCAAAAAATAATTACCTAACAAGCGGACTACTTTTAGACCCAACATTAAGATGTCTACAAGTCAAATGCAGGGATATTTGAGGTCTTTATATTGTCCACATCTATAGTGTAAATAGGAAGGAATGCCATTTATTTATGTATTTATTTATTTTTCATATTCCAATTTTTAATGCATTTCTTGGCTTAAAATATACCATACATTATGAGCTGAAAACACTGTGATCCACTTATCTCCACTCCCAAGAACCCAACTATGGCTGTTTCCTTATTGCTTACTGTTCTAGTTGATTAATTTGGGTCAGTCTGCTCTATTGATTGTGATTACATTGTTTATTTATTCAAAATTAATTCAATGAAGCAACTGGAAGTTCTAATGCCTTTGAATGAATCAGTGCCTTGGTCTCGCCTCTTTCAAAGTAAGGGTGGGGGATCAGAATTAATGGTGTAGGTAAATTTACTGAGAGACAGTTTGGTCTAGTGGTAAAGGCACCAGGTTAGAACACCAGAGATCATGAGTTCTAGTCCACCTTAGCCATGAAAACCTTGGGCCATTCACAGTCTCTCAGCATGCTCACCTTACTGAGGAGTTGTGGGGAAAATAGGAGGAGGAAGAATGTGTTCACTGCCTTGTGTTATTTGTGAAAATAATAAATCAATGTGCGTAAGTATGCATAATGTTGACTTTATCCTACCCCCAAATAGGGGTGATACACACTTTCATATTATCAAATGTAGAGAAGGATCATTCTCTTGTTACATCTAAACCTATACAGTTTATTTTTTTTATTAGTTAAAAAGTACAAACAAACATAAATACAACAATACAACATACAAAACCAACAAACATCAATCAAGTCTTACGACTTACTCTTAAAGTTGTCACATTGGTAGACTATTTTCCCCGTGTTTATCTATATATCTGTATATTTACGTATTTACATGTGAAACATTAATATACGTTCCATCTTTAAATTGTTACGCTCCTTAATTGGTACTCAACATTTTGTCTCTAAATTGACCTTATTCTTTAGTGTCCCTATGAATGTATTTCTAACTTTTTCTCCAACCAGTTATACCATTTCTGCCATGCTAAGTAGTACTCTGTGTCATCTTTCTCTTGTAGCTCTTTTGTAACTTTATCCATTTCTGCACATTCTGTGATTTTAGTGATTATTTTGTTTTCTGTCGGTAAGTGTTCATGTTTCCAGTTTTGGGCAGTGAGTATGTGAGCTGCAGTTAGGGTGTGGATAATTTAAGTATTTTATCTCTTTCTCATACTGTGTTGTGATTATTCCAAGTAGAAAGGTTTCCGGCTTCATTTCCAACTTCTGATCTGTAATTTCTTCTGTCATTTTCCTTATTTCCTGCCAATATTGTTTCGCCTTTCGACATGACCACCATAGATGGTAATATGTTCCTTTTTGTGTGTTACACTTCCAGCAAATTGGAGAGGTGTTTGGAAACATTTTTGCTAGGGGCGCTGGTGGGAGGTGCCATCAGTAAAACATTTTGAACAGATTTTCTTTAAACCTATACAGTTTAAATCAGGGGTCGGCAACCTTAAAAACTCAACGGTCCTAACTTAAAGCCTCCATTCAATTCTGGAGCCAACTGGAAGTCCGGTTCCCCCATCATAGTCTCCTCCTAGAGCAGCATCCTTTTTCCTCTGCTGACCGGAAGTCCGGTTCCCCCATCACAGAGTCTCCTCCTAGCACAGCATCCTTTTTCCTCTACCTGTCCTAACCGGAAGCCCTATCAATTGTGGAGCCAACCAGCCACAGAGAGCAGCAGCAGAAGGATGAAGGAGCCACATGCGGCTCTAGAGTCGCGGGTTGCTGATCCCTGGTTTAAATAGACCCATGTGTATTAAGTCTATCACAGTATGTGGCTTGCTGTTAATTAAATTCTGGCATTTCTTGAGAATAGGAGAAATGGTTTACTAACTGGGATTGATGACATCCCGAGATGTTTGTTTTTGATATTTGCAGAGGAAAAGGGCAATATTGTGAACACTGAAATACTGGATTTATGAAAACTTCTAAAGAAAGTTTTTTCTTTATTTATACAGAAAGAAATCAATGTAACTGCCTCTGTATGGGCAGGGAAGAGACAAGAAAGGGAACATTAATTTTGGGAAGGGAAGAAAAGTGAAAATTGCACCAGACAGTTTACTTGGAACACATTACAATCAGCTTCTCCTGAAGATGACAGTAGTAGGTTACACCACAAGCCTACACATGCTTACCTGGATTAAATACAGTGGGAATCTCTTTGAAATCAATGAACATCCTTCATCAGAAATCCAGACCAAACACTGTTATTAGGCAAGAATCCCCACCAATAGATATACATCTTATATCCGAGTAAAGGCACACTAGTAGCACTTATAGATGTTTGCAAACATCTTTAAGTTAGTAAGAAATTCTGTACTTCCCCAATTTTTATTATAGCAGAGGAAAAAATGTAAGTCAAAACTTCATTTTATGGCTAGGTGCTAGTAAAAGGAATTGACTGAAAGTATGTATATGTGTATGTGTATGTACATGTACATGTATGCATATCTGAACACACACACAAGTACTTTCTGTACAATGCAAAACACACATGGGAAGTTGAGGCAAATCAAGGCTATTTGCATATTGCTGGAGAGAGCCTAGCATCAGAGAGAAGTGTGTCCTTACAACTCTCATCAGACCAAGCCACCATGGTTAATGGTGAGGATGATGGGATGCAATCCAGCAACAGAACCATATATTGTCAATCTGAAATTCTAGGATCTAGCAACAGAGATAACATTCCAGTGTACGTTGATTGCACACAGATAAAAAATAGAATCTATTTAAATCAGCCCAATTTGAATTTTAATCAACCCAATTTGATGTATGGTATGTTCTTTTTTAAAAAAATGACTACAATTGAGCCTTGTTATCATCCTTTTGCTTTATTTAAAGCAAAGGTGCATTTAAAAAAGATATTACCTATGGATGAACAGATCCTTGCTGAATTTACCCAACTGACAATCAATATAACGTTGTTAAAAGATACCAAGCAGTATATATTTAGTTTTTAGGATATATAACAAGGATAATTTAAGTTTAAAGCTAACATCCGCACTTTATTATTGCTTATAAGTATTACAAAAGAAGAGAAAAAGGAAAGATGCCTCCCTCTGAAGTAGAATAGGTAAATATTTAACTTAATTCCCTCTTCTTTGTGCTCCAATTTACACTGAGGAGTGTTCTTTATTGTCCCAACTATAGTCTCAACTATCATTCAATTAAATTAATTTTCAATTAATGAAGCCCTGACAAGTTCTATTCGATCACCCCAAAAGGAAGATGCGTTTTGTTTTTCTACAACATTATGTTTGTGAAGCTTTAAATTGAGAAAACTGCCCCAATATTGAACTGAACATTTCCTTCGTATTTTTGGGACTTACATGCCTAACTACGAAAGGCGGCCTGTGGTCCGCTTCTGTTTTGAACCGAACACCTCTCAGGTTCAAGGAAGATGATGGCTGGTTCTTATCTCTGCAGACTTCATGGAGACGCCTTCTTGAGCTCGGGGATGAGGAGCGGGACTCAAATGACCTTGAAAGTCTCTTACAACTCCGACTTTTTGCTGCCTTATGTTGCACTGGTGAGAGGCTCCTTTTTTCAGGTGATGTTGAAGGTTCCCTTTGTAACTTGATTTTATTGAGATCCTGCAAAATAGATCTGATTTGTAATCTCAGGAATCAGTTAGGAAGGCAATACAGATAGTTCTCAACTTACAACAGTTCGCTCAGTGACCGTTTGAAGTTACATATGAAAAACATATGAAGAATGGTTGCAGGAACTGGGTATGTCTAGTTTGATGAAGAGAAGGACTAGGGGAGGCATGGTAGCAGTGTTCCAATATCTCAGGGGTTGCCACAAAGAAGAGGAAATCAAGTTATTCTCCAAAGTACCTGAGGGTAGGACAAGAAGCAATGGGTGGAAACTAATCAAGAAGAGAAGCAACTTAGAACTAAGGACGAATTTCCTGACAGTTAGAACAATTAATCAGTGGAACAACTTGCCTGCAGAAGCTGTGAATGCTCCAACACTGGAAATTTTAAAGAAAATATTGGATAACCATTTGTCTGAAGTGGCGTAGGGTTTCCTGCCTGGGCAAGGAGTTGGACTAGAAGACCTCCAAAGTCCCTTCCAACTCTGTTATTCTATTCTATTCTATTCTATTCTATTCTATTCTAT
>JANHZT010004145.1:87582-100167 GCA_032468215.1 Stegonotus admiraltiensis | reverse complement strand
ATCAGCTGTGCCGCACGGTTTAGCTTCGCTAAAAAGCAGGAAATCCTGATTTCTAGCAAAGCTAAACCACATGGCACAGCTGATCATCGGATTGTAGCTTTTTTTAATTACCGGTTCACCTGAACCAGTAGCTAACTACCAGTTCACCCAAATTTGTAGCTTTATAAACATGCAGCGTACGTTTGGTGCACACTCTGCATGCGCACGCAGCGTGCATTTGGTGCACATGCACGGCCAGCAAACCGGTTCAGATTTCACCGCTGGTCTTGAAAACATTTCCAAATTCTGGCCTAGCCCTACACCAGGAAAGCTCACTTGTGACTGGAACAAAATGGAATCTTATCAATATACCAAAAAGCCAGTCCTTTTTTAAAAAAGCATCCATTCTTTGTTTCCTGGTTTTGTGGCCTAACGGCAATGACTTTAAAAAACTATAAATAATGAGCTCAATCCAGTGACTAATTACTGAAAACTCTGTGTATCAGCAGAAGTGGAACCTGTGGTTAACTCAAATACTATCAAATGCCTGAGCTATTCAATAATATCCCTTGGTGTTTTCTATCTTTCTTGCAGAGTCTCTTTGGTTTTAGTTAACCTTTTGACAGTGAAAAGAGCAGCTGCTAGGAAATGAAGCCGTTGGCAAAGAAAGTGCTGGGGGCAACGTCTTCGGTTCACCAAAAAGCGAGGACAGACTAAAGTTCAGCTTTTCCTGCATATGGCTGGTAGCATAATAACAAAATATGGTATTGACCACCGTGTGGGAAGCTTGTTAACAGTGGAAACTTTAATTGGGAGAGCAGTTGGGCTTTAATTGTGGCTAATTGCACAGAAGCATGGTGAGATGGAGGGTGTTATTGTAGAAAATTATGCCCCAGATAGTGATAATATAATAGCTGCCTTTATTTATCGGGTAGCCAAAATAACCCTGTGACTTAGCCTTCTGCTTTCTCGCCTCAGATTTGCAATCTGATGAATTTTGGAAATACAAAGAGCCATACAGAATAGAATAAACCACCAGCTGCTCCAATCAGCAACTGTTATTTATTTTTTTTAATACTGCATTTATTATTTGCTAAAGTTCAGCTTGGCTGTGAATGTAGCGGGAGCTGAAATCATTCCCTCTGACTTGTCTTGCTTTTATTCCAGACAGAGAATAGGTCACCCTAACTTCTGATCCCGATACAGACAGTTGGGGCCTTTCCCGGTAACATTGTCGCTCCTGTGAAAGAAACAAGGATTTGTTCATTTGTTGAAATGATTTTAGAGGGCTTTCCCTCCAAGAAGTGCTTTGAATATTTGTCCTTGGGAAATAATTTTATGAAAATGAATTTTTTTCCTAAGAGCCTTATTATCCTAATCATTGATTTGTGATTAAACATTCCACAGAATTGATATACAAGTGTAATTACTAGTGCTGTTACAGCACCTTCCTTGGAGAAAACAACATAAAAGTGCTTCTCAGAAAATAAACAAGGGTGGAGTCAGATTTCCCCGCTAACTCTGCTTGTTTCCAACCTTTTTATTTTTAGGGAAAGTTGCCCTGCAACTCCAGACACAACTGGATACCATCAGGCTTTTGAAGTTCTGCCATTGTTCCTTTTCAACCTTTTAAGACAATTTTGAGAATTTTTGCTTGTCTATAACAATACTTTGCCAAGTTTGAACTGCTTTGGCATGAAAAGATGCTTACTCAGTATTTGTCCCAGAATAGCTCTTTATCCTATCCAGATCACCAAATGACTACCATTCTGGCTGTGACTTCTTCGTTTTCAGTCACAGGGACAGGATACCACATTAATAACAGACTGAGTTGATGCAATAATAATATTAATAATAAAACACCCTTATTGTTGAAATCAGTAATAAAGCTTAGTATGGATATATAGAATAGTATCAAAAATGCTGGAGCCTATATATTGTTTAATAATGAGTGGAAAAACATTTCATCTGCTTGCATTTGCTGACTGCCTTGTTCTACGCATTTGCTGATTGAAAAGCATTTTATAAGCTTTGAAGCATCTGGCTGAGATAAAAAGCATTATTCTCCCCCATTTGCAGAAAGGAAAAATGAGGCATTGAGTGGTACACAGGAATTCCTCCCCCCGAAATATCATTTCCACATAATGAAGGGAAGGTTCCTCTTTTGATTCATCAATGCACAGCCAGATATGTAACCTCATAATGTGGGATCCCATGGTCTTGTCCTGACTAGTTCTAGACATAACCATATGGGTTTTTTTAAAATATAAAGACCTTTCCCCTCTCAGTTGAAATGGCTTTTTGATAATGAATGGAAATGTAATTTAAGCAAATTGAGCAAATGTAAACAGGTCTGTACGTGTACAGCTTGTGGTCTTAACATAAGGCAGCAGGAGAAGTAGAGGACCACCCAGGTCAAGGTCTGATCTTATTTCCAAATCATCCAGTTACCTAATTAAATCCCGTTCTGTTCCTTGTGTTCAGGGAGAGAGACCCTGCAGCTTTCCTACTTTTCTTCCAGATGGGAATGCATAATTTAATGATGATCCAGCTGTTGGAGACGTGAATTCTGAACAGCGTCATAAATCAAGACGTTGATGAAAATCAGTGTCTAGTCATTTTCTCCCTCTGAGTTTAAAAGGAGCCTTGCAGTTCATAATATAGCTCTGGATCCTAGCTTGACTAGGCTCAACACAAAACATGGTTTTCAGAATCGGAAATCCTGGGGGTAAACGCTATAATAAAAGAAAATGTTCATAGGAATATGGAGAGTGCCCTCTGCTCATTAATGAATCAATAGAGCTTGTCGTTACATTGTAGAAATAGGAGAACGGCTAATAGGCTGTGGGTGTAACTTCTCAGTACAGCAGACGCTTCTGTTGGACTTTTAAATGTACATATTCTGCTTAATGTAACTGTGACAATCTAAGTCCTAATAGACATCTGCTGTTTCATTGTGGTGTAAAAGATTGTAAAGAAGCATTTGAAAATTAGGTGTGTAGGAGCTCTGTCTGACTACTTTCTTTGCCATATTTGCTATTTAATGACTAATGTTCATTTAATCCTTAGAGAAGAGTATTTGAGTTATGGACCAAAGCTTGGGGCACTGAAGATAATGATATGTTAAGGCAGAAGTCTAGGATTTGAATACTTGCAGGCAAACAAGTAATAGCAAAGTCTTGCCACCCCTACTTAACTTACATGCTTGATAATTTCCTTAATATCAACTAGAATCTTATGAATTTGTTATTTTCAAATTAAATATCAAGATGAGCAATAGCTAGAAATGGAAAAATCCCAAAGGCCTAGAATTCAAAGGTTGCCTCTTTGTAATGTTAAATGTTTATAAAACTTTAGATGCCTGAGATGGAAAATTCACCTCACCTGTGCAATCAAAATACAATAATAAATAATTGGCAATCTGCTGCCCTCTGGCTGCCTTAAATATTGCAGGTTTTAGACTGGCAGCTACAAACTGAATGACACTGCCAAATGATTTACAACATTTTTGCAAACTTCTATTATGCAATTTCCAGTACAATTTCCTTCCAATCTGCCAATGTGCTAAGCAGAATAGCAGATTTTTTTTTAATGTTATCTGGTTGCTTCCAAACCTTACAGCTGAAGATTAATGTTTGCCTTATTTACTTTCCTCACCTTAAATACACCTTTATATACTAGTTTAAAATGGAAATTGTATTGAAAATGTAAAGAGAGCTACAAGAATGTTCAGGGTAAATCTGTGGTGTAATTAAAAACACTGCAGAAAAGGTCAACGAAAAGGATCAGGATATTAAAGCACTTCCTTCCTGGCACATCATATTTTAGAATGAAGACTAAACAAATGGTGAATGTTATAAAGAAAAAAATGTATAGTTGTAATCTCCCCTATAACATAGAATACTGAAATGTGGTACCACAAGATGTTTTGGTCTGCCATTGGTTTGGTTAGATATCAGTACCCATTTAAACAAACACCAATAGCTTAACTACAATAGCCATCAGAACCTGCCTCCAAGATGAAATGCCTTCTAAGGCAGCAGAGTTTGAATGACATTCAAGAATACATTGGTTATGAGATAAATATCATTTTTCTCTTGACGTGAAAATTAAACTTACAATCAGTAAGGTTTCAGACAGTTAAAAATAAAGAACTTCCCCTGCAAAATTACATTAAAATTAAAAGGCTGCATTGTTTTTTCCAAAAACACATGAAGCAAAATTCATGAAAATCAGTCCATTGTGTTTAGAAATTCTTGTTAAACATTGCCCAAGTAGAAATAGCCAATACCTACATAACTGAAATACTATTGCTTAGTTCCAATCACAGTTCTGATAGTTGGGAAATGACGTACAACAGTTTGCACAACATCAGGCCCACAGATGGTATTTTATGAATAATAGTAGTGTTCCTCTCTCTGTGTTAGCAGAATTATTTTCTATAGCAGATGATAACTGATCTACTTATTTATTTAATCTATTTATTCAATTTCTATGCTACCTTTCAAAGCCCTGTACATTTTTCTTAAGAAAACATTATTCCACATTCAATTTGATGCTACATACAAAACATCATGGAGAATAAAATAATTATGCCAGAACTAGGAACTGGGGAGTCAGTAATGACCCTTCTACACGGTAAGTGAAAACAGAAGGCAATGCTTTGATGAGTGACCCTTAAAATGTACTGCAAGAGAAATGTTGTGGTAACCCTTTAAAAATCACTAGGGCGTGTTATTCTGGATGTTAACAACTAACAGTTAGCATGACAAACTCATTTTATTGCTGTACCTATTTTCAAGTCTGTCCAGAAGTCGACCTATTGCCTATCTGACTGGTGACTGACTCAATGGACTTTGAAAATATAAATTATTATGGAGATGACAAGAATTAACAAGTTGCAGAACTTTTTGAGCTGTATGTCCAAGGAAGGGAGATTTATACTGATGTTTTTTTATAAAGTAAACCACAAACTAGATAACTTTCCAAAGTCTCCTAGCTTTTTGATCTTGAATGGTTTTGTGCAATAAGATATTTTCAAATAGGAAAAAAAAATCATTTATACAGCAGACACTTTATCTGACTTCATCTTTCAAGAATGTATGAGGCTAACACTAAGCACTATTTAATCATGTGCAAATGACCTATCAGGAAATCAGCCAGGAAATGGATATAGATTCCTGAGCACTGATGCAAAGTATTGCATGGGTACACTTTTCTAACAACACAGCAGTTGTTATTTTTGAATTAAATAATCCTTACTGAAGACACCAAGGGTTACATCTGTGATTGCTTAGCTATGGATTTTTAACAAGATTCAAAACAGCAATCTTTCAACCCAAGAGCTTTCTTCGCAACATCCAACTGAGTAGGAATGTCAAATAGTAGTCTTTTTCCCAGCTTCTTGGGAGTTGTTTGCCCATGAAAAAACTCCTTCAAAATTAGAAGAATGTTTTAATGCTCTAATCACATACCTGAAGCCTAATCACATAACTGAAGAATTCAATGGACCATTTGCATAGCAATGCTATTTTTTCTTCCCAGTTTGGAATTGTCTGTTTGATAGGCCTGCACAAACTTTTCTTGTCTGTATTGCTGTATCATTTAGCCACCCTTCCCAATTATTGCCCACAGTAGTTGTGGTACTTCTCTTTCCAGCATTTCTGACAATTGATCATACAGACTCGGAATTACAGATGTTGCAGACCAACATTTGAGAACATAATATTGGGGGGGGGGGGCTTATTATGGTACTTCTGCAATCTTTTTTCCCAAAAGATTCAAGGTAATATAAATGTGATACTAGCCTATGCATTTTTATAATATCAATGACCTGCTGGGATTTTCAAAGCAGGCTCAAAGATTCAAAGATTTATAGGCATTATATCTTGTCATTTGCATTACTCATGGAAAACACGATCTCAAAAACCAGATTTGCCATCAGCAGTGATGAGGCCTGTGTCTTGTGCTCATTTTGCTTTGTCATTTCCCTACTATGTAGCTTTTTTTGGAAATTGCCATCATGTTAGTGCTTTGTGTGCAAAATTATCTTAACTATAGATCCTGGGCAGAGCTGTCCTGTTTAAATGCATGTCATATCTGGATGCAGTTGCCATTTTATAGTTGGAAAATTGTAATAATCATAGACGATTTTCTGTTTATTTATATGGATATTTTTATATAACTTCTCAGGCATTCCTAAGGTAGCTCTTAAAATATAAAATTTAGTATTCTATTATGAATTCCTCCTTCTAAATTAATGATTAATATATAAACCACTTCTAATGCATAAACCACTTCTGAAAAACCTTGCCAAGGGACTTATCCAGATTCTCTGAGAATTGGACACAATTGAATGGATGAAAAAAAATTGTATAAACACACTCATCATTGTAACGTGATTTATTTATTTTTTTGCAACCTTCTGACAAGCAAACTCTATGGGGAAGCCAGATTCACTTAACAGTAGTGTTACTAAATTAACAACTGCACGGATTCACTTAACTGTAGCAAGACAAGACATAAAATGGGGCAAAACTCACTTAACTATCTTGCTTAGCAGTGGAAATTTTGGGCTCAGTTGTGGTCATAAGTCAAAGACTATCTGTATAGCACTACAAATCAGAGGTTTAAAAAAGGCTGACAGTTGAAAGCATAGATAGAGTATAGAAAGCATAGAATTAAAAGCATAGATATAGAAAACAAAGAACATGTGTCACATGTATGGGGCTCTAGTAGCCAAGTAACTGGAGGGCACTAGCTTTAATAAAGCTTGACAACTCCATCCAAAGGAAAATGAAAAGCACAATGTCAGTGTTGAAATAGACCAAATATATATTTAACTGTGGTGTAAATTTGGCTGAGGAGTGAAACAAGTTGAAACAAAACTTGTAGATATTTTTTCTTGGCCATTTCATTATATAAAATTATAAAGAGAATGAAAACAAAAAATGAAAAACTTCAAAATATAAGAACATGGGGTCATAGTGGGCATTTCAGAGTTTTATTGTAATTCCGTCATATTTTCTAATTTCCTAAAATCTAGCAAATCTATATTCTTAATCATTGATCAGAACCTGCCATTACAGTGCTTTGACTGCAAAACTTTGATCTAGAATCATCCTGTATGTAGGTAGTCATACTTCTGAGGAAGTAATGAAGAAATTGTGTACTATATGCAAGTCAAGCCCACAAATACAGCTTTTTCTGTTATCACAGAAGGACTTAAATACTTAAGCCTCATCAAGACCTAAAGTAGCTATACTTCTGGTTTTATAGTTTTAGGTACATGAATGATATAGAATACCATGAGTCAGAACTGAACTTTTCAAGAAAATGGAAATATTCTCTGAAAACGAAACGTTCTGGGTGTTGCTGATATTTTGCAGAAAATTTAATTCTAGTAGCCACAGATGGATGTGGCTTCTATTAACTATAGAAGTCTGTGGCTCAACTTTACAGAATGCAAAGGAATATCCCAGAGTCTTGTTTGGATAAGTAAAATACTTTCTACTGTAAAAAGAGGCTACAATAAGTTCATTACATTTAACATTTCCTATGTGCAGCTTTCTTTTCTAACTCTTGAGAGACAAATAGTTTCTGCACACAAAGTGTACAATTCTCAACGCCTGTATAAAAGGTAGAGGGTTTTGTCCTGATTCTGCCTCCCTTTTAATTTTTATGACAACCCCTCCTTAGCAGATGGCTACAGAACAATGCTATTTCTACTTTGAAGCAGTATTTGAAACAATTGTTTTAAATTTCAGGTAGCACATTGCTTTTACTTAAGCTGCCTTTTTTCCCCAAATATGAGGCAGAGGTTTCACTTGAATAAAATCTAAAACACTTCTTCCGAATCATTTTCAAGCTATGAACAACCCAATAAATACTTGTAGATCCTGAATTCTGCCCCACTATCCCTTTTATTTTCTAGGTATTCTCTTGCCAATGTAATCTTTTTTTCAGAAAGTAGTTTCCAAAACATAGAACGAAAGCCATTCTAAATTAGGGATGGAGAAATCCCCTGCCCTTGTATGTCTGCATCCGTTGGGAACCAGAGTTAGCAAAAGTTGAGTCACCTTTAAACAACACGTCTATCAGTTATGTCCATTTCATTCACATTCATCTATGCATTTAAGACTGAGAATTAAATGCATACATTTTCATGAAAACTCATGAAAATGGTAATTTTTAAAGTACGGGGTTTATTGGATTTTCTATTTACCATTTGTAGTGTTTCATTTTTCCCCTTTTATTTTCTTCTAGGGAGCTGGTGACAGTTTTGTTGGAGCACTAGCATTCTACCTGGCTCACTACCCCAATCTACCTCTACATGAAATGCTGAGGAGAAGTAACTTCATAGCATCCATTAGCACTCAAACAACCGGCACACAGACTTCCTACCCTTACAGAAAGGATCTGCCACAAAACCTATTTTAAGCTGTGTAACACATTTTTCTCTGCTCAAACTTTTTAAACAAATGCCAACTACACTGATGCCAGAATGAAGATGGTATAAAATGCATATTGTTGCTTAGCCTTATCCTGAATGAGGACGTGGTGTTGCACACTGCAATTCCAGTTTAGGATTCAGCATTTCAGCTTTACAGTGAAATTATTTCCATGCCTTAGTCACTTAAGCAAGGACCCTTTTATTACTATATGTTTAAAAATTGTGAACCCACTCAGAATAAATTTTTTTGTGCAATTTGGAAAATCTTTGTTTGCACTGAATGAAACAGGATGATCAAAGCAGAAAGAACTGTTTAACATATTGAGGCATAGCATACACAAAAAGGCAAGGCTCACTTTTGTGGTAATCCAGTTGCCGTGACTCAACTTCCAGACATAGTTGTAGAAGTTGTAACTTCTAAAACCTGGAATTTGAAATTTCTCTGACATGGTTCCTATATTATTGGAACAACTTTTTCATAAATACAAGACATATGCCAGAAGACATTCATTTATGTTTGTTTAGAATGCTTCTATACTGCTTCCGTCACTCACTCCAAGCAGTTCACAGCATATATGCAATATATAATAAGCATATAAACTTTACAACACTCAAACTATCATATGTTGGAGCCAGCAATCATAATAGGACTAATCTTAACCCAAGCTCCCACAATCACAAGTAAAACCACCATATACTCAATTCCTTTGGAAAAGCCAAGTTTTACAAGCTTCCTAAATATTAAGAGCAAGGTACACATGTTAATTCTGGTTAGATACATTCCACTCTGCAGTTCCTGCAGAAAATGCATGATACCACACCTCATTCTGCTGGCATATTTTGGGTGGGTAGATTCTAATTGGAGAATAGAATCCAAATATTGTTAGATACTTGGGTTCTACTAAGCATTGTGATACTTTAAAAGCAATGACCGGCATCTTGAAATGCAGAATAACAAGAGTTGGAAGGGTCCTTGGAGGTCTTCTAATCCAACCCCCTGCTCATGCGTGGAATGGGGGATTTGACAGACCTCTCCTGAAGAGAGGAAGAGGTTTTATATTTGAGATGAAATCATGGTATGAATTTTTAAAAACTGTTTATTTCAGTTTGTGGTATGGATATTTATGGGATGTGGTCCTTGGGGGTGGGGGTGGGGGGTACAACAAAGAATCTTTGCTGCAATACAGAATTCTAATAAAGTATAATAAATTAAATAAAAACCAAAATACCCATCAACTGTAGCTGCTAAATAAAATTCCTTAAAAAGCAATATAAGTCCTGCTGCCTGCCTGTATGCCTTAGACAGCCAATCAAGCTAGGCAGATTATTCCATTGTTCAGTTTTGTACCTACATGGAATGAATCTTAGGAGAGAATAAGCTTCCTTAAACTTGTTTCTTAGGAGAGAATAAGCTTCCATAAACCTGTTTCTCCCAGATGTATCTGAACTATCATTTCCATCATTTGCTGCAATCTATAGAGTTTGAGTGCAAAAAACTGAGGAAGCTTCTTGTATGTGGTTTTACCTCTTGTGTTGAAATGAAACATATACGCAGTGGATTCACAGTTTTAATTCACAAGTATAAAAACAAAGTTATTGATGAAGATCCAATTTCTAAATATCTTTCAGTGATGTTTTTATTTACAATTGACTTTGACCACCTCAGTTCATTTTCTCTTTTCAGCATTGCCAACTTCGTATTTCCTTGTATACATCTTCACAAATCTTCTTAGCCAAGCATCAGTTACACAGAACAGATCTTTTTTTGCTCTTTGAAGAGGACTTTCTGTTTGACTATGAAAGGACAAAAAGAAAATCCCTAAAATTATGCCAACTTCCATGCTTACATAAATACAATTAAATTAATGATTGGCTCAATTGCATGCCGTTTATCACATGACAATGGATATGAATGTGATGTACAGCAAATATGTTGAAGGCTACCTAGAGTCTATATTATTTAGGGTGCTTTACAAATACTGTAAAATAATTAAAGAAAACTTTACTTATTTTTACTTAAAGAGTTATGGATTGAAACCTAAATGGTAAGAAACAAATAGAACATCAATATATATGTAATTATCTATAGGTTTCAATGGTTTAACACCAAAATTTTAAAATATTGAGATCAATAATTGTACATTTTCTCTGAATATTTTTTCTTCCTATTTTTCTTACAGTTCCAATCTAATTTATATCATTGACATAACATCTAAAATAATTTATCTTAAGCAAAGTATATGCAGTTTCTTCTAGTTTACATCAAGATATTGTTTCTTGTTTGGATCATTTGATCAACTACATCAAGAGTTTTGGGAATTTATTTAGGAACTGATCAGTATCATCATCTGTTCATTTTAAACAGATCTAAATTGAACTGCCGCTTTACTGAAGTATAATCACAATGTTTAGGAATAAAGCCCTGCTGAGAAAATATGATTCTTAAATTAAAAATGGATCATGAACTTCCCTCAGGGATCTAGGCACACAGTTCAAATATTTGTAGAGAAAGGACCTTGCCAAGCAGGAATTCAAATAGCTGCACTGGGCTGTAGAGTAACCTGAAGAACAGGAGGAAGAGCTGCAACCAAGATATTGGGCAAGCTAAATAAATTTGAGTCCAAGACAGAATTATAATTTGAGAAAGCATCTCAGGCTTGACCCTTCCTAGTTCTCTTGTAGATAAAGAGGGAGGAGAAGCACATTCAGATTTGCAAGATTCTTAAAATAAAATTGTATTAGGATTCATAACTTTGGTTTCCTATTCTAGCTTGAAGGGCTGAAACAGCATACCAATATAAGCTCCAAGACACTTTCCGTAGGCATTTGTACCGGATTTGCTGAACATCACACACCTTACGGAGGGGATGCTACTTAGGGAGCCAGCTCTTTTAAGAAATGTTGAGTACAACAGGCATTATTGGGGGAACCTCCTCACATGTATAGAATACATATAGCTACCAAGGTAATGCAGGCCATCACACTGCTGCAATTACATTGTACAACCAAAAGAACCACAAGCTCTGACACTGACATTTAGTTTCAAGTATTTATGGCAGAATACTTAATTTTCTTTCCAATTGAGAAAACCCTCCTTAAACCTTTCTGTGTCTCAATATCTTTGCAAATTATTTGTACCTTGGAAGATTACTGCCAGCACATCACATTACTTATTTCAGCCTTAACTTTTTTATTCAATCTTGACCAGTGCTTCTATTTAACAACAAATGTATATTAAAAGGCCTTAGTTTTATCCATTACTGTAGTATGTGCCAAAGTCTGATATTTTTCATAATGTTTGGGAGATTCTTAAGATTTCAATGCCTCAAAAATTCCTACTCAAACCATTTGAATACTATAAGTATTGGTATGTTACACCAGGGGTTTCAACATATATTTTGGTTGTATTCAAAAATACAAATACAAATATATTCTTCCCATTTATAAACCCCTACAAAACACTCTTCAATTTCTTACCAAAGCGATCATAGCGTAGCATTACCAGCTTGTCTTGAAGCCGAAGTCTTTTTACATTAAAAGAACAGCCTGTTCCTGCTTCACTGACCATTCTCACAAGTATATACCTAGAATAATAACATCAAGAACACCTTTTTATTTGGATAGCTGTGATTATTTTCTGTAATTCATTTTTGACTTTGTAGTGCATGCATGATTGTCTATTAACATATTTAACTTAAATTTCCCCAATTTTCCTTAAAAATTTTAGATTAAGGGTTTTTTAATAAGACAATTACTTGCAGTGAGATGCCTAAAAAGCAAGGCTTTATTAGCTATCTTTTTCCTCTTGTAGCCCTGTACATCCCACCAATTCTCCATCCCACCATGAGAGGTGCATGTAGTTCCATTATTCATCATTGTGTGCTACAATGAGTTGTGTGGCATATAAATTTAATAAATTATAATCACCCATATTGAAATCAAGAAAGCAATTCTCTAAACCAGTGGTTCTCAACCTGTGGGTTGGTCGAACGATCCTTTCACAGGGGTCACCTAAGATCATCAGAAAACATGGTAGCTGGGCCCCCGCCCCTCCACCCCCCTGCATTATTCTTACCTTTTATTTGGCCCCACTCCCAATCTATTGCTGCCTCCTGAGTCCCAGCTGATGGCTAGAGGGAAAAAAACTGTTTAAA
>JANHZT010004145.1:6400-16945 GCA_032468215.1 Stegonotus admiraltiensis | reverse complement strand
CAATAACCCATTAAAATAATATTTAGGCCAGCCCTGCTTGATGGAATAATAGCGTTTTGAGGGCGCGGTGAAAGGTAGGAAGGTCAGGGATTCTACTAATCTCTGGGGGCCGCTCATTCCAAAGGGCGGGTGCCCCCACAGAGAAGGCTCTCCCCTTGGGGGTCGCTAGTCGACATTGTCTAACCGACGGCACCCTGAGGAGACCCTATCTGTGGGAGCGTACTGGTCGATGATACTAAAGTAGATAGATATACTTTGCAAGTTTAACATTTCAGGTAATTCATTCAATTAACTATAATACAATACCAAAAACGTCAGAGCAGTTCATTATTAAAAAATCCAAATTATAGTAAATTAGAATGCCTGAGCGAATAAGAATACTTGTGCTTGGTGATGAACAGCTTTGTTTCCAGGTGAACTGCTTTAGAGAGGTTAGTCAACAGGTGTGTCACTGCAGCTAAGAGAGTCCTTCAGTTGTTAAATTGCATACCTCTGATAAGGAAACATGCAGAAGAATTTTACCCAATGTAAATTGTATTGTTTATATGCAGATTTTATTGGATCTGTGATTTTATTTTATGGATTTTATTTTATCTGTGGAGGCAGCAGGAGATGCAAGTGTTGGTTTTCATGTTAGGGATGCCAAATTGAATGCATTATTTGCAGATTGTCTTAAGAATGGGTCAACTCTGGACCTCTCAAACTAATATGTGATTTGGAAGCCACTGGATTTCTCCAAAATTGGCAATGGGGCTCTCCCTCTGGAATATCAAATAATTTTGAAATGCATCCTATGCAGAAACTGAGAAGTTGAAAAATACTTGCTGAAACAAGCATGTCTGTTAAGATTTTTTAAATGTAAAGATTGAGATTAATTTGGGTATAAGATGGAATATGCATTCATAAAGAAATGCTTATGAAAATTAAACAGGCAACTAGAATTTGCTCATTGCACATTTCATGTTGAATGATTTTTAAATATGCATTTTCTCCTAGATTTCCTACACACCAAGTGATGAGGAAGACAGTGATGATTCTGAGGGAGAGAACCAGGAACTTGCTCAGATTGACAGAGGTAAAGCATTCCAGTATTTAGGAAACCTACTAAGAATGTTAGTGTTAAACTTGCATTGTAATTTCCAGGTGTTTGCTTTCTAATGCAAGTTCTGTCAACTTTTGTTATAATTTATGTAATTCCATCCCATATGGCTAATTTCATCTTCGCTGAAACTAAGAATTTCCTGTCTAGCAGTCTTTTCAAATTTGATGCCTTCCAGATCTTGTTGAAAATCCTATTAATTCTGCCCAGCATGAGTGGTGGTCAAGATTAATGAGGTAACTAGACAACCTGTGACCCCTTGGGTCATTCTTTCAGAGAGATTTCCTGACCAGATTCCTCAGTGCCTTTAGCAATGACAAAGCTCTTCTAATGTTCGGCCTTCACTGGAAAAGTTAAGATACCTTCAGAGATGTATCTGCCTTGAAAATAGCCCACGTTGAACTGTATAGTATAGTCAAAGATCAACACATAAAATGTTGTATGACATTTGTATTGTATCATAAACTGTTTTATGATAATTTTATATCATAAAATATCTTACAAAACTTGCCAAATTTCAATTCCATGGGAGTTATGGATTCTGGATTTTGGATACATTTGGTAAGCTAGCCCATTTGAGGTATCTTGGTACAAAAAGTTTTGTCCCTATGGGTACACTGTTTTGCCCAGTTAAAGATTAGAAGAATCAGAGTTTTAGTAGTGTATAGATTGCAGAACAATTTCACAGGAACTTTATGCTACTACAAATCCTGGAGAAACACATAAAACTCAACTCCTTTTCTTAAAATATTTGCATCTGTTGTCCATTCTTCTTCTATAGCTGTGATGGCGAACCTATGGCACACATGCCAGAGGTGGCACACAGAGCCCTCTCTATGGGCACTCGTGCTGTCGACAGCTGCTCTTCCAGGTTCCGTTGCACGCATGCATGCCAGACAGCTGGTCCGGTGTGCATGCGCAATGGCCAGCTGCTCTCTCTGGTTCTGGTGCTCCGGCGCGTGCATGCACTCCAGTTTTGGCATTCAGTGCCAAAAAAGTTAGCCGTCACTGTTCTATAGAGTCATGTACAAGGGCAGGCTGCTTGATTTTATTCTTGGAACAATGAAGTTTAATTGGGGTAATAGACGAAGATGGGAGCAATAATAGCCAGTAAGCTTTACAAGTGGTTGGCAATTCTGCTGTGGATTTTGCTTCAAATCTGAGAAACTCTGTGATCCTATGATCTTTGCTAGGATTTGGCCACTTTTATATGCCTTGTTTTGAGGTCCTTCTGCTGCTGAGCCTCTTCATGCGAGGGCAGTGCCGATAGCTGTAGGAGAGATTAGCCAAAATTGTGCTCTTTCATTCTACCAAAAGCAAACTCTATTAAGTTAATGTACCTTCTATTTGGGATAAACATGAGATACAACCATTGACAGAATTTGCACATCATGCTAAGTCACGGTTTGTGTGAACATGGTATATAGATTAAATTATAATTGGCTGGGTTCATGTATGGGTGCTTCAACACTGGAGGCTTTCAAAAAGAGACTGGATAGCTGTTTATCTGAAATGACATAGAGTTGGACTAGATGACCTCCAAGGTCCCTTCCAACTCTGTTATTCTAACTATGCGCTACAAGTTATATTAATTGGTTTCACCCAAATCATTAAGTCTAAATCAAGCTAATCACATTTTATATTGGCACTACGTATTACCCAAATGAATATAGATTGGATGGGTTTTTTTTCTTCTTTTTTTTCTTTTTGATAAGATACTAAAGTAATACAAGTAATCCCTGGGTTATGGGCATTCCCTTACTGAACATTCAAAGTTATGTGATAAGTGCCCCTAGTGTTTGTGAACAAGTCCCGAAACTATAAATCTTGCCACACCACGGCAATTGTTCACCCTTACGAACAACCACAGAGGCTCTGCAACATTTGTCCTGAACGTTGCTGACTGAAATGGAGCTTTGAGGGGTGGATCCACCCTCAGATGTTCCATTCAGGCCTCCAGAGGCCTCGCCTGGCATGTTGCAGGCCAAAATGGAGCTTCTGAGGGGCAAATCCACCCCTCAGAAGCTCCGTTTGGGCCTCATGCTTCCCACAATTGCTTTCCCACCCAACCAACCTGCTACACTGGGTCATTTGCCTTGTGAAGATCTAGCAAGCAGTCACCTCTCCAGCCTCTCAGCCGCATGCACCCCTCTGCAATTCTGTTCGGACCTCTGCGGGCCGCGCCTGGCAGGTTGCCAGCCAAAATGAAGCTTCTGAGGGACAAATCTACCCCTCCAATGTTCCATTTGGGCCTCCGCAGACCTCCCCAGCCCATTGCAGGCCAAAACAGAGCTTCCGGGGGGGCAGAGGCCTGCAGAGGCCCGAACGGAGCATTGGAGGGCCAGATCAGTCCCTCGGAAACTCCATTTTGGCCTACAAAGCAGGTGGCCTGTTCCATTACTAGGCTCCCCCATGGGCTTCCCCACCCTGAAATACCTCATGCGCATTTAATGAGCCTCGTATTTGATTAGCAAATGCATGGGTGAAAGGAGGGAGTGATCCTGTTCAAAGTAAGAGATTCACTCCCTTAAATCCTTGGGTTACAAATGGAATGGTCAGGCTCCATTACATTCATAACTTGAGGACTACCTGTATAAGATTTTGGCTGCCATGAACATGTAGACCAGTCAGAATGTACGGGCGCACTTTGTCAGTAGGTACATGTGGAACATGAGTTCTGAATTTGTACAGAGCTACTACTTGAGTAATCAAAAGTAGATTCTTATTCTACTCTTACTTTCTTCCAGCATATAGAAATCTTGCCTTTTTTCATTAAATTTCACTGATACTGTGATGATGGCTTTACACAACCAACTTCTTTCTATTTATTCTCAATGTGTACTGTCCCCATCTCTTCCTCAGAAAGTAATCTTGGTTCCCCCTCTGTACAGAGTTCTATGTCCAAGGAATTTCAGATGTTTGTAGCTGATTGGGTCTTGGTGGGCCCTAGGTCATAGAGTGCCTTTTGCAGTGTGAGTGTGCCAGTTCTTCTTAAATAAAAGGACATTCACTTTCCTGATGATTCCTGAAGTGCTCAGCTTTCCTGCCTGCTGCTAATCTTAACTTCTTCCAGTGTCTGGGATGAAGGACTTACTTGACAGAAGGAGTGGGGAATGGGACTAGTGGTTTTTAATCACTATGTAAGGCTGCGTTAAGATCTTCTCTATCACTGTTTTAAATATTTTCCCAGAGAGAAGACGGAATTGCACCTTGACTCCCTTGGCAACCAATCAACAGCAAAATCAAGAAAATCAGTGCTGCAAAGTGCGGGGCCATTTTCCTTCTGGGCTGGACCACCATAGCTCTGAAGAGGAGTTGGAATGTATCACCCGTGAATTTGCTGCTGAGAAACGGAAGTGGTCTCAGGTCAGCAAGCTTGGCTGCTGCACTGACAGCTGTAATACCTCCTCCAGTGATGAGGAAGTAAAGACCTTGTGTGGCAAATCCTTCCGGCCAGTGGTCGAAGCTGTGGAGGGTTTGCGTGCCAGTCCTAGCCCAGTGCTCTTCAGTGCCTCACCTCCTAAGAGACTGCAGTCCTTGGTACGGACCACATCATCCCGGCCTATAATTTTTACAAGCGTCGGAGGCAGCTTTGAGCAAGGGATGCCGTGTAAACGACACCGACAGGGCTATGGTGACAAAGTCGGGAGGCCCAGTCTCGATCTGGAAAAAATGCAGCAAGTAAGGCGGTGTTGCATCAAATGATACTCATATTTAGTCATATATACATGAGAGACCTTGGAAAGTTGTGATAGAAAATGACTATCAAACTTGTTTAGACTTTTCAAAGTCTTTTATCTTTAACCTTGGTAGATGAATAGTGTTTGGCTTTTTATGCCATTGACTTTTGAATATTTTCATTGTGCTTGATCTCTGCCCCTCTTGTTTCTGTTCTCAGAATTATCTGTTATTGGAGCGGTTTCCATCTGCCTCTGTTTTCATTAGAAACCTGGGCACAATTTCTTGCTTTTGACTGCATATCATAATGGTTTAAGAGCAGTTCTCATTTCTCCTTCAAAAATGAGAACATAACACTGGAGTAAAAGCTTTATTTCTACCCAATCCTTTTATTTCTAAAAAGTCTAACATTGCGAGGTGAATGGTTAGTATAGCAAATGATATGGATGACCTCTCGGGCTCCTGGAGACGGTGGCTAGATTTCACTTTTGGTTTTGGCTGAAAATGATATGTGAATCCAGCCAGTATGGGTTGCTTAACAAACCATGGTTTAAACTTCATGGTTTTATGTGGGATAAGGCAGATTCCTCTGCTATTCTGCCACTGACTCTATTCTTTATTTCAATCTTTTTCTTCTTTAGAACACTTCATATTCTATACCTCTTACGTGTCATCAGCTGAGGCCATTGTCCTGCTGTAATGAGTTGAAAGAAGCAGCTGCCCCTTCTGCTTGTCATGCTAGGCTGCTTGTACTTTTGCAGAGGGGTATTTGCGTCAGTATGCGTGTTTCTTTGCATTTGGCTGCCTTCCCATCTTTTCATTTCTTTTCTTCTTTTTTTTATAATTGGGCTGAAATGGCTTGGCTTGTGTTTCAAGGCACCAAGTACATCTACAGTGAATTGAATAGTCTCTCTTGCAGCCCTTCGATAGTCCTTGGACAATGTCCTAATTACACCCTGGACCTGCTGCCAGCCATATGCATTTTAACGAGGGCTTTGTGATTGAGTTCCAGAAAGAACAGGGTCATGTCTGGCCTTTGGCAAGGGTGCAGCCTCTTCTTTTCATGGTTCCCATTCAGAAGTATTGTCAGGCACAAGGCAGATGGGGGTGCCTGTGTGTGGTAGGCAAAGTGTTTTGGTTGCTGAAGGTGCCAGCAGTCAGAAAGAACCGAGCAAACCAGCTGCAGCCATTATACATGCATAGAAGATTGGAGTTAGATACTGTAACCCATCACACATAATTTAGAAAAGTTTCATCTGTCAAAAATGAAGCTATTAGAATCCAGGATTTTCTTGGAATGATTTCTGGGAACAAATTCCAGAAATTCATCAGAGGCTCCACTGAGCCCTTGAGTTTATGGTTGTTGGTGTCGCTCTCCAGAGCAAGTAGATGAAGAAGAACCAAAAACAAATACTTGATGGCCCTTTAATGGATAGCTGCAATTCTGCTTGAACCCCTCCCCCCAAACAAACATAAATCAGCTGGATCTTCTTGTAGGCATGGCAGGAGGTTTGCTCTTGAAACGCTGGACTTTTCACAATAAGCAAAATGATTGCACTGAATGCCAAAGCAGAAAGACCTGCTGAACTCTCAGTGCTTTCCTTTTGATGAACAAGTCCCACTAACTGAACTCAATTGTACACATTGACTGAAGTAGAACTAAAATAATGGGTAATAATACAGAAAGGGTCAGCATGATTTCATGTTTTGCAGAATGTAATAGTAGAAACACTTAGGGTGGCAGTTCACCCCTTTTCTCAAGCCTTTTTTTAACCATGAATGCTTGGTGTTCCTTTGGAGGATAAGGAGCAGTGAAATAGCATATTCTGAAGAAAAGCAGAAACAAAAGAGTATTTCTGGCTATGAGTTTGACCTATCGACATGCCTTTATTGGAAGGGAATCATGTATTCTATTTTCCTGAGGATCGGGCTTTGAGGATAAGGCGATAAGCCCTTTCCTTAGAAATTTGTTCAACGAAGGAAAGAACTCCTTGACTCAATTGCATCTCTCAGCTTTTCTTATTTCAAATCTACAATGAGAAATCAACATGAAATCATAAACTCTTCAGACTACTCCATCAGACATTATCTAAATAAATCAATTGGAAGCTTGTTAAAGATTTGTAGAGGAATTTATAAAAGCTGCTTTTGAGACAATGAGGAAAGGGTCTTGCTCAATTCCTGTTAACTGATACTAAATGGGAATGCCCCAAATCAGGGGTGTCAAACTCATATCATCACAGCGGCATCACGTGACATATCATCTCTTCCCCTCCTTTGCTAAACTGGGTGTGGGTGTGGCCAGCGCATGACACATCTGGCCCGCGGGCTGCAAGTTTGACAGCCCTGTCCTAGATTGATTCTAACTTCTTTTGCTTGTAGTATCAGGGTGGATTTGATTTAAATCAACTCGATTTAAATCACAATTTAAATCATGATTTAAATCACTAGTAAAAAGGATTTAAATCAACTCAATTTAAATCACCTTGATTTAAATCATGATTTAAATCACTAGTAAAAAGGCTTGATTTAAATCAATTCGATTTAAATCATAATTTTTAAAGAGCAACTGTCATTATCTGTCGGGCAGCAGCTCCTCCTCTGACCTGCTGTTGACTCACTGACAGTCCCAATATTGCAGAATAATGGTACATAACTAAGCTCCATTTCATGCTCAATAAGCTAAATTATTAATGAATCTTAAATAGAAAACTATTTTTAGATAGATATTTACTCCAAAGGCATTTTATTAAAATAAATTTGATAAAAATAAAAACAGATTTAAATAAAAAAAATCCAATTTAAATTTTAAAAATCCGATTTCTTTTGATTTTTTTTAAATCATCGATTTTTATCCACCTTGTATAGTATACATCTTCTTTGCTTGAGCTGTATAGAGCCTTGTCCATTGCAACTTTTATACCATTGTACAGACAAATCTGAATCTATCTTGTATGCTCTCTCCTCTTTTCACATCCAGTTCATTTGTGATTCTGTCCCCAAAACTATAATGAGATCATTCAGTGGACTGTCCCTTTTACAGACTGCAGATCAGTGGTGGGTTTCTACCGGTTTGCCCTGGTTCGGGCGAACTGGTAGTGGTGGTGGCGGGAGGCTCTGCTTACCCGCTTAGACATCATCACAGATGCTCTGCGCATGCGCAGAAGCGCCGCACACAAGTAGCAAACTTGCAAAGGTCAGTGGAACCCACTACTGCTGCAGATATTGGCTTGTTTCTTAATCTGCCCTGTTGAATTCTCCCTCCTGAGATGCAAAGCCATAAGGTTTGAGCAGGGGATAGCATTGTGAAGAAATAATTTCATTCAGGAGCTTATGTGAGGGGTTGGATCTATATCGTTTTCAAAGGAGGCTGAAGAATCTTGGGTCTAAATAGATGGATAATTTCAGACAAGTTAAGGTTCACTTGTTCCTTTTCTCGCAATCCAAGTCTTTCTCATTAGTTACGGTAGTTGTTGTGTACGTAAACAGAATTTTAATAGGGAGAATAATTGGAGAATAATAATTGAGGGAAAGGGCTGTCTGTTAAATCCAAATGTTCATTAAATCCAAATTTACATAACTGGTAAATGTATGTTAATTATGCAATTTTATGTATTTATGTATTATATAATTTATGTAAAATTTACTAAAATTATGCCAATTTGCATAAATTGCCAGGCCTGATTTGTCGAACAGCAGACTTTCTGTTATTTGAAGGAAATGTCCAAAGTCAGATTTTATGGAAGTTGAATTGTTATCCAACAGCATTTTTGGGAGGAGTTAGGATATGCTGCTGGAAACTGATTACCCTTTACATGACAAATTTCTGAACATAACCATGATGGACAATCAGAGAGAGAGTACAAAGAGCCTATAGTTTGCTCTGCATAATCTCTGCTGCTCTTGTATGTGTTTATGAGAAGAAATATTAGCAAATATTTCCATTTGCAATTATTGTAGGTCATACAGTTGGTTGAGTTTACATCTGACTCTTCTTTGTTTATAAACCAGGCTTAATCTTAGCTGAGATGATATGGGAAGGAGTATCCTGTCAATTTGTTACAAAGGGGATCTCCAGCCACATGTGGTGGGGTGGGCATGAGATAAATTGAGTATTTTTTTTTTATTCTCACAGCTCTCTCTCCCTTCTTGCTACTTCACCTCATCCTTTTATGGCTCAAATGTATGTCCAGCTAACCAACCAAACCAGGAAAAGAGAGGAGTCCTTCCTGGCAAGAGAAAATGAATTTCTCCACCTTCTCAGCTGTCAAAACAGCATTTGGCTTTATTTCTATAGTTGGTGAAGGAAAGGGCTGTGAACAAAGTGCTGGGGCAAGCAACTGAGCAGGTGCAGAGAAGATCACACCTAGCCAGGCCACGCTACTTCTTTGTCCACACAAGTGCTTGTTCAGGTAGAAAGTGAGTGAGAACTGACAGCATCCTGCTTTACATACGACAGCCTATAAAACATGTCTCTTCCACCTAAATTTATTTGATGACCTCCATGATTACTGAGTTTCAGAAACCTCTGCCTTAAGTTATAGCAGTATTATGTAGTTGTAAATCTGAGGCTAAATCCACTAGGATTGTTGGTCAATTTGTTTTAATTGAAATTGACCAGGTTATGGAACTTTCCCCAGAGTTTTCATTCATCATTTTGACTCTCTGCTCCATAGTCTGGTATGAAATTATTACAGTTGGTCCATTGTTTGGCTGATATCCAAAATAAAAGGTCACATTGTTGGTCTTTGTTGTCCTTTCTTCGGCACCCGTGGGGTGCTAAAGTGGTGCCCTAAGTACTTCTGGGGTGTGAGCAGTCTCCTGCTTGCTCTATAATTCAGTCAGGCTGCTACACACTGTGTTTCTTGTTAAGTCATGTAAACAATACAGCCATTCTTCTGGCTGCTTGTATGTCAGTATCTGCAGAAGCTCGGGATAGATTCAGAGTGCTCAAAGGCCTGGCAGAATGTTATTTATTTCTTAAAACTACAAGGAATACAACTAGACAGTGGGGTATCTTGAGGGTTTCAGAAATGATTCTAGGTTGCTTTATGGCGTAAATGAATGAATGCTTTCGAAGAGGTCTTATCTTCTCTCCTAATTTTTCTAACCATCTAGGCCAGCAGCACTGGTGAATACGCTTCCTCCATACAATACAAGCTAATATTTCATTTTAAGGAGGCATCCACTTGTCTGGAGGCAACACCACCCAAGCATTCTTGGGAAATGTCTAGGATTAATGCTTTTATAATAAATTCATACTATGCAGTGCGTGGGATTTGTCTTGAATGTATGTTCATCTTCCATTCATGGTTTCTGTGATAGCAATGGACATGGTGACTGGGAATTTGGGAAATTGCATTCTCAACTCACCTAAGAGACACCAGAATGGGAAAAATATACTTTGCTTCTAAAAAATGAAATATAGACAAAAATGATATATCCGGACCATATTTTACCTATACCTGCCGTTGTCGTGCTTCTGTCTTCCAGTTGTATTAGAAGTACAATTACCAGGATTCCAAGCTGGTGCAGGCAGTAATTGTCCCAAAACATCTCTATGACACCATACAGATCTGTATTTGGGAAGGTGGACATAAGAGTTATGTTTTAATTGCTACCTAATACCTATAGGAAACAAAACAAGACCCCTTCTCAAGCACTGCACTGACCTCCAAAGCTAAGTATAGTTGAGATTTTATTTTATTTTATTTTATTTTATTTTATTTTATTTTATTTTATTTTATTTTATTTTATTTTATTTTATT
>JANHZT010004144.1:0-12273 GCA_032468215.1 Stegonotus admiraltiensis | reverse complement strand
GGCTTTTTTTTAAAAAGCCTCTGCCAATCAGGGAACTCAGCTTGGATCGTCAGAGCATTTAAAAGAAAAAAAAGGTTTTTTTTCTTTTAAATGCCTTTGACGAGCCGCGTGATCATCAAAGGCTTTTTTTTTTTTACTTTTAAAAGCATTTTTTCGGCCGAAGTTGTAGAAAAAATGCTTTAAAAAAAAGCCTGTGATGATTGTGCGGCTCAGCTGGGCATGGGGGGGGAGGGATTTTTGCTACCGGTTCTCCGAACCACCCGCCTCCATCACTACCAGATTGGGCGATCCGGTCCGAACCAGGAGCATTTCACCCCTGGATCCAAGTAATATCGGCAGTATACATACTTCATATAAAAGATGACAGAAATAGAGAGGCTGTAATACACTGGGTGGATTTGAATAACCTGACTCTTTTACATGACAACTAATTACCAACTTCATTTAACAGTGGCACAGAAGATATAACCCAGATCTGATATTTGTGAGTGATTGTACAATCCAGCAATGTGTTAAAGTAGTTTGCCCACCTATTCCAAATCCTCAGCACTGGCCAATTATGTGTCAATTTACTGCTGTAGTTCAACTTCACAGTATCCCCTTTAGATGTAGGTATAACTTTAACTTTAAAAAAGACAACTGGCCTAAATTTCGAAGACTGTTGGACAGTGCTGTTATTCAATTAATACCTAAACCAAACTAAAGAGCCATGGTGGTGCAGTGGTTAGAATGCAGTATTGCAGGCTAATTCTACTGACAACTGACTGCCAACAGTTCAAGTCTCACCAGTTCAAGGTTGAGGCAGCCTTCCATCCTTCCAAGGTTGGTAAAATGAGGACCCAGATTGTTGGGGCAATATGCTGACTTTAACCACTTAGAGAGGGCTGTAGAGCACTGTGAAGTGATATATAAGTCTAAGTGCTATTGCTATTAAACAATTTTGTGGAGGCCATTAAAAAATGTTCACTGCTATCAGTCCTACAGGGTTGTAAAACCAACTATATCCAAGGCCTTACAGTGGAAACAAACGAAAAACCACAGAAGTATCTCTCTCTTTTTGAAATGGATTCTATGGCAGAGGACACAGTGAATGCAGGCCAATAGTTAATTACTTCTATAGCTGAAGCTGGATTAAAACAACAGAGGAACTGGACATACACATAAGTAGCCATAAAGTTTGGAGATTGTTGAGCCACCTGAATAATGACCCAACTTGCTCCAGAGATTATGCCAACATGATTGCAGACCAAATAGCCAGTTAGCTTCTTAAGAATGGCAACCCAGATCAAAGGCCACCAAAACAGAAGATCAAGATCAATAGAAATGAAGAAGATGAAAAGACTAACTTATCGTCCCCCTTTATTATGGAAGAACTAAGAGAAGCTATAAGGAAGAGTAGGTCACTGAAAGCTGCTAGTTTGGATAACATCCTTATTGAACAGATAGAGCAATTGGGGCCGAAAGCAAGACAGTGGCTACTAGAAATGTTTAATTGAATGCTTGTAACAATGTTAAGATTCCTAGTGTCTGGCAAAATGTTACAGTTCTAGCAGTTTTAAAACTAGGGAAAGAGGCCAATAACCCTATGAACTACAGTCCAACTTCTCTCTTGTGCCATACCTACAAAATCTTTAAAAGAATGATACAAAATCGCCTCACTGTAGCTGTAGAATACTTTCTCATACCACAGCAGGCTGGATTTCACCCTAAAAAAAGTTTCATCATGCATATCCTGAATTTAACCCACTATATCAAAGATGGATTCCAAAAAGGCAATGTAACAGGAACTTCATTCATAGATCTCACAGCTGCATATGATAACATCAATCTTAGGAAGCTGAAGCAAAAAGTTCATGATATGACTAAAGATTTTAAATAGAAATATCATCAGGAATCTGCTTGACAACCGTATATTTTTTGTGGAGTTCCAGGGGGAAGGTGAAGTAGATGGAGGAACCAAAGAAACAGCTTACCATAAAGTAGTGTATTGGCTCCAATTCTTTTTAATATTTATACAAATGATCAACTACTCCCTGAAGGTACTAACAATTATATGCTAACGATCAGGCAATGGCTGTACAGGGAGAAACATTTGAGGGGATTGAACACAGTTTAACTGAAACCCTGGTAGAGCTGGATCAATACTATTGTGATAACCAGTTAAGACCAAATCCAGCAAAAACTCATGCATGTGCCTTCCATCTTGGAAATAAGTAGGCTGCTAGGACGGTACATATTACAAGGAATAGGAAGTATTGGAGAATTGCTACAGCCCTATATATTTAGGGGTCACTCTAGATAGGGCCCTAACATATAAGCAGCATTGAACCAATACTAAACTGAAGGTCAGTGGATGAAACAACATCCTCAGGAAATTAATGAGCTCTACCTACCAAGGTTCCTTAAGACAATACATCTGGTTCTTTGTTACTTGGTATAAATCAGCACATGTTGGGAAAGTAGATGTTGCTCTGAATAAAGCTAGCAAAATTATTACCTGATGCCTTAAAACTACCCTCTAGATAAGATCTAACCAGCACTGACCTGCCTGCTGTTTGCAGAGAAGCAGCAGCATACAGAGAGAGGCTTAAATCTTCTATATCTAGACAACACCCTCTCTATGTCCTACAATCAGTTCATGAGAGACTAAAATCCAGAAAAAAATTCCTTAGGTCAACAAAAGACTTTGAAGAATTTGAAAGCAGGAATGGACTTATGGAAAGCAATAAAAAACCAATACTGGATGGAACCAATGGAGGAGCTGGCACCTGGGTCTGATGAAAGCTGGAAAGTATGGAAATTGTTGAATAGAATGTGCATGGGAACAAGATCCAGAGACCCGCTGAATAAATGGGGCTATCTGGTGCCTTCTGACTTGCGATTCTGGTGACATGCAGAGAATAACACATATGTATACCTGCCCTTTTTGTCCTGATCAGTGTACACTTGAGAACCTCATGGCAGCATGACAGAACACAATTAATATTGCTAGTTTCTGGATGAGATTTGTTTAATTTGTACATATTTTAATCTTTTATATTTTAAATGTTATGTTATATAATATGCTTATTTTAATTGTGATGCTTCTGACACAAATAAACAAATGTGCTTCAAGATGAAAAGAGAAAAGATATGAATATTTTATTGAAGTCTGTCTCTATTTGTGAAGTCACTGCAATTGGGTTAAAAAGGATAGTATCCAGCCAGATACAGGAACCCTTCAAGTATCCAAGCCACCCAGCTTACATTTGAATTAAAAGCCATTAAGACTAAACATGTAATCTTACCTCATGACTCATGTTTTGAAATTTAGTAGTTGCTGACACTGACATAAACTGAGTTGGAATATTCTTACCATTTTCCAAAACATCTTTTCCTGGCACTGGCTAAAAAAAGATATTTAAATTAAAAAATGTTTTGATAGACTAACTGAAACATCTATTACCATCTACTACATATGGTAACTTACATGGAACTTATCTTGTTCAATTTTATCTTCCCATTTATTTTCAGGACTTGCAGATGTAGAAGGTTCACTTTTTCCTGAAGGAATGTCAGCTTTTAAGATGAAAGGTAAAAGAGAAAAGTGTATTGTCTTATATACTGATAACTATATTAAATATATTTTATATAAACTATATTAAATACAGTGAAATAGTTTTAGCCATAACTTCCATGTTTACAATTAGTGGAGCAAATGAAACATAACTACAAAGGAAAAAGTTCCCTATTTATATAAAGACTATATAAAGAATTTAAAATAAGTATGAATCATTTCAATAGCTGTATCATCCTACCTTTTGGAATATCCAAACTAACTTCAGTGATAGTCAAGGCTGAAATATCCTTAACTATAGATTTGATATCTAGCTGTATTTGTTTGCATTCTGGCTGATCTTCATGACCAGATGCCATCTGCATCAGCTCAAGTTGAGTCTTCATTCTGTACAATAACAAAAATACAATTATATGGGATTCCCTCTTGCTGATTTTTTAAAAAAATGAGCAGTAGTATATAAAAATATCTATAAATGTAGAACACAATACAAATGAAACATTTAATTGAAGAAACTTATTTGTGTCAAGCACAACTGATCTAAATGAAATAAAATAACTAAGTGAAAAACAACTTGATTTTTATGGAGTTACTGTCAGAAAAAAACACTGGTTGAAAACTAATAAAAAAATCCTGGAATTTACAAATAGCTCAAGGAATAGGAAAAACAAAACCCAGACAACCAAAAGATGAGGAGAAATTATTGAAAGAAGATAAGAAGTAAGTGTCGGGGTGATTCTCACCCCAACAATAAGTAGGTTTGTGATCAACAAAAAAAATTCATAAAATTACTTATTTTTTACATCAGGGATTTGTCTACCTGATTGGTAACTGTACCAATCTAATTTTAAACCATATTCATTAACTATGTAGCTAATATTAACATTTTACATAAGAGATTTCTTGACTTAAGAACATAAATCATACTCAGAATTTGACCAGTTAAGGAAGCTTGTTATTTGACTTTTTTCAGAATAAAAATTCAAGATCCCTTATATTGTCTATGAAGATATACTTAAGACAAAAGGTTACACTTTTACTTGCCTCAAAACAGTAAGTTCCAATATTGAACTCATCACTGTTCTACTTGAACTCGATAAGCATAATTTTTCCTAACATGTTTCACTTAATATAGTCAGAAATTTTTACACAAATTAGCACATAAAAGTCTGATAAGGAAAATCAAATTACTATCTGGTGATTTTTTAAAAAAGCCACAAAATCATTTTCTTCTATTGAAAGTAATTACATACAATTAGCTTTGCATAAATTACCTTTCACACCTAAAAAAATTTCCAAGATTTTACAATTAACTAATGTACATAATGCTTAATCAACTTTAACTTACCTTTGGTTCAAATTGCATGCAACCTGTGAATTAAGAAAAATGAAAATTAAGTTCATTACAACCCACCATATTATTACAATATTTTTCAGAAATTAGATAATTAACCAATAGTATATACTGATTGTTTCAACATGTAAAATCAAGAAAAAATGTGAACATCTGATATACTGCTTGAAATGAAGGCATTTTGGGAATCTATTCAATGAAGTCCTCAAATATTTTGTTTCTAATTCTACCATCCAAAAGTCTGTATACTGTCATGTAAGTCTGCATGTCTGAGTATTCAATGTCCAATCACTCCTCCAACTAACAGAAACTATGTTGCACATTTTATTCAGAGCTAAAAAATTAGTTTGGACCTTTTAAATAATGGAAAATTATTTTCATTCTGTGTCATTTTATGTTGCTTTTCAGTTTATCTCATTTCTTACTTTCCATTAAGATTTGGAATCAATGTTTTGATATTTAGTCTTGCTTTATTAGCTATATTTTATTGTTTGATAAGTCTAATATTTTATGCAGTTTTCTACACCGATTTTAATAAAATTAGTCTATTTGGATATATCAGAATAGAACAGAATTTTTTATTGGCCAAGTGTGATTGGACACACAAGGAATTTGTATTGGTGCATCTTGAAAGGAAAGATGTTTCAAGATGAATAATCAATGTCAGTATGTCTTGCAGTAAAAGTCATGTAAGTATAGAACACATCCTTCTGAATGCCCCCCATTTCTCTGAGTACATATTTAGTTGTGCTTTATGAAGTCACCTCTGAATCCACTGACCAATGAGTTGGCGTCTTGAAAGATTATGGCTCAACCACTTAGATAATCTACTGAAATTGTCTGAGCATGCATGCAGACAATAAAAGACACTTTTACTGGGATTGCCCCAGTGTACATCCAAGTAGAAAATATAAAAAAATTTAGCTATTGTTTAGCACACACCCAAAATTATATTTAAAATACATTAATTACTGTTTTAAACAATATGGACAAAAAACAAATCACTTTATAGCAAATCCAAAACTAACAGTGTTTACCTCTAAGAAATGCTGTGGATCACATTCATCTAAAAGGTTTTCACAGTCAATCAGAATATTTTCAATTGTTTTTCGGTGAGCTTCTTTCATATTCTTCCATATAAGATGCTCTTTCTCTTTTCTTTTCTTCTGGCTTTCAAGGTTTTTAAGCAACTCCTTCTTTCTGGTTTCCAAAGCATTATAGAGTTTTTCAAATTCAGTTTTAATCAATTCCTCTTCATTCTGCATTAGGGCCTACAGTAACAGTGACAAAGACAAAACGTACAAGCACTGAAATGCTCCTATCCATGCAGAAGTCAAAATACCAGAAAGCAGTTCAAAGCACTAGAAGAGTGTGTGTGTGTGTGTGTGTGTGTGTGTGTGTGTGTTTGCGCGCACACATATATGCACGTGATGCTTTTAAGTTAGTGCTGACTTCTGGCAACTGACTTAAAAAAAACAAACCCCCAAAATGTTAAGTCTGCATGTCTGAGGTGGGCAATCTATTTTGACTTTGGGATTGCAATTTCTTTTTGAAACCAGCCTAGGAGAAGAGAGTCACAAGAGACAAACTGATAAACCGTAGTTTATAAACTATAAACATAAATTTGCAGATATTTAAGATGTTTTAATTTGAACATTATCCCCTACTCCACCATCACTATTCAAAAGGGCTATGCCAGATTTTTAAAAGGTAAATCATGTGCTTTAATTCTATGCAAGGCTTTCAGCACGCACCTCTACCTAACTAAAATATGTGAAATGTGCCAAAAGCTGGAACATTTCAGATCCTTCAGAGGTTTTGAGAGGTTTTCCTACTTTATTCTGTCACTAGGTTGCAACTATGACCAAAATTAAATGCTGTAAGCATTTACTATGTTTTTACACCCATTTTAGTTTATTCAAACATTACTGTGCCCAACTTTCAGAATTACCAATAAATAAGATCACTGATAGAGGTTTTCCAGTTATTTCAATTCCAAGTCTGGAAAAGTTAGTTTGGGTTACTTTTCCTGGAATTTTAATCCCAACCAGAAAGTGTTTGCATACTTGAAAAAAAAAGTAATTTATTTAATTAGTTATGTTTCAGTATTAAATTATTATTGGCTATATTAGAAAAAAACTAACATGGGAAGCAGCTTTTCATTCTTTTAAAAGAAAACCTCCCAATCCATGTCATATTTTTTTAAAAGGAAAGGAAAAACACATATATTCAGAAAAGCTTCTGACTGTTTTCAATTCCAACAGAAACAAAAGGATCAAAAGGTTTATCAGTATTGTGTGAAAAATGGTCATAAGTCACTTTTTTCAGTGACATTGTAACTTTGAAAGGTCACTAAATGAACCATTGCAAGTCGAGGACTATCTGTATACCATTTACTAGAACAGAATTGAGAAAAAATAGTATTTTCACTGTATATATGCACAAACAATTCATTTAGTAAAATATTTTTTCTCAGTTGATTCTCAACTTGTTAATTCAGTTTACCTTTTCATCCTTTGGAGATACTGAGATTTCATTCATCATTTTCAGTTGCAATTCTCTTATTTTCTTCAGGTTACTAAAGAAGGCTAGCTGTAAAAAAGGTAGTTTAAAAAGTTAAACCAATTTGAGATGCACAATACTTTATTTAAACATTTCTAATTACTTCAAACATTTTAAATAATTTTGCTTAAACTAAAAAAAATCAGCAAAAATGTTTTCTAGTTTTAATGTTAGTATTATGTTGTTTAGCTAATATAGAAAGATTCAACCTGGTTTAGATTTCCAAAAATATATTCAGAAATAGGAGTCTATTTCCTAATTTTACTGTTATTTCTTAGAATCTGGGTTACAAGTTACAATTTTAATTAAGGTCCTCAATCAAATTTATATTCCACTGAGATCAACAGGTTTGGTAAAAGTAAATAAGAACTAATAAGTTAAAGGAAAAGGGGAGAGCGCAAATTAATGAACTCGTTATTTACATTTTATCCCAATTTTCTTTTGCTTATTTATTTGGTGCCTTTCAGCCAGTAAGTCCACGAAGCTTTCTTGGAAATATTTTCAAATGTGGTGTGCCATTGCTCGATTGCTGACAGAGTAACTTGCTCAAGGCCATGTAGCTAACTTCGAGCCTAAGGCAGAGCTAGTATGTATACCATGCCTTAACCACTTCACCAAACAAGCGCTTTTCTTATACTATGCATTTTTAGTGCTGCAAATTATACGTAGTACAGTTATCATTATTAGTAGTATCTTTCTATTTAGTATAATAGAAAGATGGGCTAAAACACTGGACAAGATGGCAATCAAACAAGATCTATTAGTATTTACATTAGTAAATGATATACGCAGAGAATTTTGTTTAAATTTTCACTTCCCAGTTTGATAGTTTGCTGCTTAGTTTTTGCTCTTCCACTGCACACCAGTAATTCATCAGCAGTGATACATGTCACACACTTCTAGGAGCAACTAAACAGTTTACCTGAAAAGTAATATCCTTATATTAAGCGATCAGTAGAGGGGGCGTGCATAAGTGCACTAACATGCCTATCGTTCCTGTCATTGTATTTTTATTCTCTTATTCTTGTTCTCATTTGTTTGACAAATTCCAATGAATAAATATATGGACCTATCATTCTCTCAATGTTATCTACCTACCTACCTACCTACCTACCCATCCATCCATGCTTAAGATCTGCTGGTCCATACCTTTTAGGTATTCCTATCTTTGTATAAAATTTAACTATGATGGTTGAATAGCTGGATTATCTCAAATTAAGTTACTGCTATATTTGCACAAGCATTTTGCTGTATATATTTTTTATATATCATTTATGTAATTATGTACACATTACATTCTAATACACTAAATCAAACTGTGAACAGATTACATATAGTCTTTGACTTACGACCACAATTGGGACCAAAATTTCTGCTAAGGCAGTTAAGTGAATTGTGCCTCATTTTATGACCTCTTTTGCCATAATTATTAAGTAAATCATTGCAGTAGTTAAGTGAATCTGGCTTCCTCCCCAGATTTTTTGGAAGCCAGCAGAGGTTGATCACACAATGACAGGATATCGCAACCATCATAAATACATGTCCATTGCCAGTGTCCTAATTTTGATCATGTGACCATAGGGATGCTGCAATGGTTAAGTGCAAGGATCAGTCATAATTAATTTATTTCAGTGCCGTTGTAACTTTGAACAGTTGCTAAACAAATGGTTCTAAGTCGAGGATACCTGCAGTACTAAAAAAACTTGCTACAAAACCCTATCTTCTTATTCTAGAATGTTTTCTTATGGTATTGGATTTGTGTTTGTAAAAGTTTCATCTACTTCTCAACAGCTTGTATTGATTTATGTGTGAAGTGTCCTAGGATCACAGAGAACTCTATTCTCTTTTATTAGTCTTCCTTGTAACTGATTGTCTTCAAATGGGTTGGGCCTTAAGAGAGGCCTTTTTAACACTTCTGGAAAGCATCATAGACACTCCTATAACTGAATATATGTTAGTCTCTCTTGGGAGGCCCACGTCACCTTTCCAGGGTCGCTCCCTTCCCTTCCCTCCACAGATAAGCGCGTACTTTTTCCTCCTGGTACACCGTGTCGATGAGGTTGACTGAATGGAAGACGCCGCGATGGTCTTCTGACACGCACTGCCCGCAGCCTCCAGAGCGGCACATCCGGCAGTAGAGCTGCAAAAGTCGCCCCGGGTGTTTCTTGCAGATCCCGCCCAGGGCAGCCAGTTGAGGGACGAGAGCTGACGAGTCCACCTCCGCTATCGCTTCCAGGCTAGGCTTCGTCGCCGGGCTAGCAGCCCTGAACAGTTTCACCACCTCGGCTAGCGTGGTGTTGACAGGTAATGCAGAGGCCCCGCGGTCAGAAGGAAGCGAACAGAGTTTGCGGCACAGCGGGCATGACAGAATAATCGAGCCTCCGTCCCGTGATGGGCGGCCGGGAGCCCGAGGGCTCTGTTGGAGCGAGTCACGGCTTCGAGAAGAGGGCCTCGATGCAGAGGAAGAGGGCAATGCGACGCTTGCTGCTTGACTGAGATACTCGACGACGCAATGGCGGCAGAAGTTGTGAGAGCAGACGGGCAGCGTGACCGGATCCTCGAAGAGCGACAGACACACTGCACACGTCAGACTGGCCTCCATTTGCACATGCGTTGCCAGAGCCCCACCAAATGAGGGTCGAGATGGACGTTTGGTGGTCTGAACAGTCCTTCCAAGAAAGAAGGACTTCCCCCCGACTCTACTGACGCTTCCGCCAATAAACAAACGCCCAGCTTTCCTCTATTTGTCATTTACTGAGAACTACCATTCTCAGACCACGTCCCACCCCCTTATCCCAGTAAAGAGCCAATTAAGAAGAAAATGAAACCGTTAGCATTCAAACTCCTTTCTCCCCGCCTCTTAATATTATTCCAACGGATAATTAATTCAGATTGGCAGTATTCTCCGCCAATGAACTTGCAGGCTCTCCTGTTTTCCGAACGGAAGACAGAAAGAAGTCGGAAAGAAATAGTTCGTCTTGGGGTATATACGGTAGCTTGAGCGATCTCTGTGTTTCCTAGCGTCTATGAAAACGGGTCGATTACATTTTGAGACTCAAAAAAACTACGTTCCTCATGAAGTATTACCGTAAATAGATGGAGCCAACTCGGAATGCTGTACAATCCTGTCCATGTCCTTTCAGAAATAAGCCCTATGAAATTTGCTGATGAGTATAGGATTGCTGTTTCGAAGTATTTTATGTGGGGCTTGATGATATGCTACCACTTGAATGAAATAAATTACATTTTAACTTACTGGAAATAAAAGTCACCTTTTTAAAAACATGTCAATATATGCTGCTCAAATTAAATTGAAATATTACATATTTGTAATAAAGAGGCATTACAAGAAGAGATATCAGTACTTATTTCAGTATATTAATTTCAAAAGGACTCAGTAGTCTCTTCTTTTATTTCTTTCAATCAGTGGCCTGTCAGATGGGCTACTTTTGACCAGAGATTTACTAGTCTTGCAGAAGACAGCTGGATAGTTCTATAGTTCTTTTCTTCACTTACATTAGAGGGGGAAACTGAATTATTGAAAATTTTACACAACCTTTTTAATATTTGGAATTTGTAAGCATTGCAAGAAAATGCTTGCCTAGCAGCTACAACACTTAGAAATAGCTCATGGAGTACGTAAAATGGTGTCCAAGTAGGCAAAGTGTACTGTGTTATGTTATTTGCATGGGATATTCTTCTGTAGGACAAGCAGGGACAAGTACATGAAAGAAGTTATCATTACATCCTCAGACCAGGTTAAATTCTTGAATTATTCAATTACATGTTGGTGCCTTGACAAAACACCAATGTATTCAGGAATTCAAGTGAGGCCTAAGAAATTCCTTGAAAAATAAAAAAGGTGAAACTATATAGGGGAAGGTTCTGTGGTGGGTTCTACTTACCCTTATTACCGGTAAAGGTGTTACGGAGGGGAAATTGAGATGGACCGTAACCTTATCTCTTTTACAATCTACTAAAACAAATGATCCTCATGACCAGTGTACACTAAACTGTTTTTATTTACATAAAAATAAAACAAGGTCTATTCAACAAGAATATCCGATGTCAGTCCTTTTCTTAAATGTCTGGTCAGCTCTCTGTGTAATCGCTGTATGTGATTGGAGTTCTGGCTTTTCTTCCTCAGAAGAAGAAGGAGGCTTTTATGAATTCAGATCTGCCTCTGATCTCTAACCGTGATCCCAAACCGAACTCAACTGTCTTCTGTCAAGCACCTCCTTTTATACTATCACAGTGGCAGTTAGGGGAGGGCATAGAAAAGCCCGGGAGATTCAAATCCAGGAGCTGCTTTCTGATTGGCTTATTTACTTGTCCAAGCCAAATGTCATTAATAGTCACAGCAATGGTGAGGTAATTTTTCTCTCACAATCCCCTTCTCTGTGGCTATTGATGCCAAGTATAGTTTTGTTACATACAATATATTATACAAACATTACATCCTTCATATGACCAAAGGCACTTTACCTAAGAGGTATTGGTGTTGGTCCCGGGGCAATGGTTTTGTAAGGATATCTGCTATTTGCTCCTTAGTGTCGCAAAAGATTGTCTTGATAAAACCCATTTTGGACAGTTGTCTCACATGCTTATATTTTATATCAATATGGCGTGACCTTTGCCCCACAGCGTCAGCCATTGATATGTTAATGGCTGCCATATCCTCATGAATATTTATTCATCGTTTTATGTATTCAAGGGCCGACCTTCTTGCCCTGCGAGATTCCCCCCTCTCGCAGGTCTGGCCCTCTGTGTTATCGAGGGCCCACCTCGATGAAGGGTTTTG
>JANHZT010004143.1:67422-80312 GCA_032468215.1 Stegonotus admiraltiensis | reverse complement strand
TGTGCAGAAATGAATAGACTAACACTAGCAATTAAAGAGAAAGAACAAACTGATTATTATATGATATGGGAAGTATTATACGAATGGTTAGAGGGGAAAAAGGGAAATTGGAAATAAAGGAAGAAGACAATAAGAATAGAAAATATATTAAGACAGAGATAAGAATAAAATGGCAATTGATAATATGAGTATGATAAGAATAACTATGCTTAATGTTATTATTGTATTTGTACTAGAAGATATGTTATGAAGGAAATGAAGAGTTACACAAGGTATAATGGTTTAATGTTTATAATTTGTGGAAGGATGTTGCACAGAAATATTTGTACTCGAGATGACACACTGTTTAAGGAGAGATGGATTGTTTACATATGTTTTTAATGAAAAATAAATAAATGAAACAAATGAAAAACTTACTAAAAAAAAAAGAAACTGCCAAAGAAGCCAACAGCGAACAGCCCAACCAAAGAATCTCTGAGACCACTTCCACCAACACTGGCAGGCAAGCCACTAAAATATAAACTGACAGCAAACAGCACTCCTTTACTAGCACTGACGATGTTACCTAGTTTGGGTAATGAAACATCTGTAAGAAAACAAGCAAGCTCAGAGAGCACCTCATGTCAATCCTGAGCGACAAATATTCTCCTTTATTAGTACCAAGGAAGCAAAGCAAGGAAAACAGAGGTTCGGCTTTTACTTTTCCACCAAAGTCCTAGATCTGTGATGGCAAACCTATGGCACGCATGCCACAGGCGGCATACGGAGCCGTATCAGTGGGCATGCGAGCTCAGCTCCACCAGCTGATTTTCGGGCCTTCCAGGCCCACTGGAAGTTGGCAAATGGTCCATTTCCAGCCTCCAGAGGGCCTCCGGAGGGATAGGGAAGGCTGTTTTTGCCCTCCCCAGGGTCCTAGAAAGGCTCTGGAGCCTGGGAAGGGCAAAAAACGGGCCTACCGAGCCCACCGGGCCATCGTGTACCAAATGCAGGGAGAGCACGGGGGGGGTCGCATATGGGTGTGGGCACCTACGAGCGTAACCACCCCGCACTCCCCCGACTTTTGGAACGCGATGGCAAAAAGGTTAGCCATCACTGTCCTAGATCGTGTCCTTTCTAATGGAGCCTTTGAATCAATGAGCTAAACTCTGCCTGCCAAAAATACCTTGGCCGTGCCATGTGTGCGGAACAGAGGCCCTATTTTCTTCCTAATTTAAAATTGTCGGTGCAGCTTTTCTTTTCCTGCATGAGGGCCAGAGATTCATTTAGTGCAATGGTAAAGCTATATCGTCTTCTTCCCTTCCTCCCCTCTCCTTTTCTTGAAATGAATGGGATCGAAGCCACTAACCTCTGTCTGGATATGCGTCTGTGCTAAACACCCATGCCACCATCTGGATGATATAAAGTGTTCCTTGCCATGGGTGGAGGAAACCAGTTCAAAGAGATCCTTAATTAAGACTTTCTGCTTCTTGGCTGCTGACTTCTCATCCAGGCGTTCTGCCTATTATTTGTCAGCTTATTTCTGTACTTCAGAAGATAAAGTTTTAATTATTAGATTTGGGTGCATGCGTGCACTCACACATACAAACACACACACAGAGTGAGTGAAAGAAAACTTTAACAGGCATGTGTTCAGTGTTCACATTACAGGCCTATCATAATACGCTATTATAAATATTTGTTTGATCTATAATTTTCCAGTGAATAGATTCTCCAACCGGTTGTCAAAGCAAAATGCGCATGGTTGATTACTATGCCAGTGCTATGATGATGTTATGAAATGTGCTTAGAAATAAAACATTTTTTAAAAAATGGTACTTTTAAGAAATCAAGGTCTCGTGCTTTCAAAATTAGATTTGCAGTCACTAGAAAAAAAATGGTGAAAGTATGCTTACAGTCTGGCATGGTGCCTGAATAGACCATGGATATTTACAATTGTGGCTTAGTCTCTGGTGACCTCTGCACACTGTCATTTAGAGCAATTATTAAATAAAAACAGGCACGCAACTCTAAACCAATGTTTCTCAATCTCAGCAATGTTAAGACCTTTGACATCAACTTTCAGAATTTCCCAACTACCTACTTTTTTCAAGAAAACTTCGAAAAATGGCAAAATGTACCATACTTCTTTTTACCAAGTCTTTGATTATTGGAATGAACCTGATTTTAATGTTTAATTTTGATGTTAATTGCATGGAGTTTCCTGTTATTCTTTATATTTTGTGATTTTTAATCAATCTTTACCAAATCACACAAACCGGAAGGTGAAATATAAATTACATGATTAAATACATAAATGCCGTATATCCAGCAACAGAAGAGAGTATATGTAGCTCCGAGTTGAACTGTGGGATCCTTGGTGCTCCCTGAGCTTGGTGGTTTTCTTGCAGATGTTTCACTACAAACTAGGTAACTTCATCCATGCCAGTAGATAAGTGATGGTGTTACTTAGTTTGGTAATGAAACATAGGAAGAAAACAACCAAGTTCAGAGATCACTAGGGACCCCATAAATAAATCTAGTTGTGTGTGTCCATGACCCACTAAACCATTTCAAAGCATCCCGAAAACTTGTTAACATTTCACGAGATGTCAACAGGGTTATGTGAAATTTCTGCATAAAATGTTGAACGTCTTGCATTGATGCTCACACAATTTGGAAAGTCCCAGTCAGTAGACTATTGTGCTGGTTTCACCCTGATTGCCATATTAAAATCCTTGGGGAGTCTACACAGGTAAACTATTCCTTACCACCCAACGGTGCTTTTTCGAGAGGCAATTGGACTTTCTGGTTTTTCTTTTGAAGACGTTTTGCTTCTCATCCAAGAAGCTTCTTCCACTCTTTAAGAAGCTAAACATCTTTAAAGAAAAAATGGAAAGTCCAGTTGCCTCTTAAAAAAGCACCTTTGGGACCACCATGACCTGGATGCCTGAGAATCTCCAGACATTTAGCTGTTCCTTACTACATTTTTAATTCAACAGGGTGGACAATTTCACAAGGCATGAAGTCAACTTTCATCCTATACTCCCTTCACACATGATAAAGATTTCTACATTTCAGATGGTGATCTGTTTTCTAAAATATACTTTATGAATTCTTAGTTTGTGGCATATAGATCAGAGCCTGTAAATTGTCCAGGTGTCATCTGCCACCAGTCAGAGTTTTAAACTCTGATGGCTTTGTTCCCAGTCCAGAAGTCTTTCTGTTATAGCATATTAACTCTGTATCAGTGTTGTGGCCTGCCAGCGGCCTGCGCAGATCGTGGCTGATCCCGATGAGGAGGAGGCCGGTGTGGGGTCGCGGCAGCAGCCTGCGCAGCCAGTGCTCGCGTCGGACAGTGAGGAGGCTGAAGAGGATGTAGTGCCAGAGGCAGAGACTCAGCCAGGGCCTTCAGAACCTCCAGGGGCTCCTTCAAGTGGAGAGAGCGAAGTGGAGGATCCTCTCCTCAATGCTCGAGCACGCAGGGCTGCCAAAAGGCAGGAGTGGCTACTCAGGAGGAGGAGGTCTCCTCGAGCGTAAGGCTTGAGGATAATTGGCCACTCCCTTAGCCTATTTAAGTCGCACGCAGTTAGTAATTTCTTGCTGGAAACAGCGTGTAATCATTACTGAGCATTTTGGAGAGTGAGTGTCTTATCGTATCTTGTTTTCTGGGCTGGTTGCCAACCTTTGCAAGACTTTGTTCTTTCTTGGTACTTTATAACTTTGATAAGGACTATTGGTGTGTGTCACAATCCTTGGGAATCTGAAGCTGAGGCAGAACAATCAGTTAATAATTTCTGTATTTGCAACCACCAGGTAGGAACTCTGTGAATTCACATTTAAAAATTTTAAAAAGAAAAAGTTGACTTATTGTAAAAGTCTCATGGACTGGTTCAATAAACCATGTAATCTATTGGTGTATAGTTAATTGGCATACATTTGTGCGTGAATAAAACAATAATGCGGGGGATGCGGTGGCTCAGTGGCTAAGACGCTGAGCTTGTCGATCAAAAGGTTGGCAGTTCAGCGGGTCGAATGCCTAGTGCTGCGTAATGGGGTGAGCTCCCATTACTTGTCTCAGTTTCTGCCAAGCTAGCAGTTCAAAAACACATAAAAATGCAAGTAGAACAATAGGGACCACCTTTGGTGGGAAGGTAACAGTGTTCAGTGCGCCTTTGGTGTTTAGTCATGCCGGCCACATGACCACAGAGATGTCTTCGGACAGCACTGGCTCTTCGGCTTTGAAATGGAGATGAGCACCGCCCTCTAGAGTCGAGAATGCCTAGCATATAAGTGCAAGGGGAACCTTTACCTTTACCTTTAAAACAATAACTCAGAAGAAACTGATATATTTAAAAGATTTGCAAGTGACGTCTTAAAAGAGAAATTGTTCCTTAAGTGAGAAAAAATACAGTAAATGTCTCTGCTAACAACATTGATTCAAAATAAGCATTTTAAATATATATGCTGCCTGGTTAATGATAAAAGTGACCCAAAGAGATCTTGGTAATTATTGTCAAAGGTAATCAGTAAAAACTGTCATAGCTTCATGTCTTTTTTTTTTTAATATGACATATTGTAACCCATTGTTGACATTGTTTCTCTTTTAGCCGGGGGCCTCATGGCCGCAATCATGGTTCCTTGCCTTATAAGTCTGGGTCCAGCCCTCCAACCACAGCCCGTGAGAAGGACTTCTTGTCAATGCTGTGCAAAAATCAATTGAGTCCTGTCAGTCCCCATCAGAATTATGGTGCCTCTTCAGCCAGCAGTAGCAATTCCGGTTCATACAAGGGAAATGATAACAGCCCAACTTTTAGGCAAGTGAACTCCTCCATAATATTTATCTCCTTGCTATCCTACCACTTCCCAAATCTTTAAACTCTTTCATCTCTAGCTGCCACTGGAGTTTCTCCAGGGCACATTATTTCAAGCCCATGAAATCTCTTGATCTTTGAGTTGCTTTGTTTTGAGCATTTGAACAAGCTCTTCTATTTTCTTTTTTCTCCTCCCCTGGGAGGAAGGAATCTTTCAAAAGGTCACATTCCTAACTTAATGTCTGTGTTAACTATTTTTCTTTCCTTTTGAACCCATCTCCCTTGTGTGATGGGATGTAATCAAACACCATTTTCCATTCCTTGGCCTGCATCTGCTTCAGAAAAAAAAAATTCCATTGTGTGGAGCCGCTCTTAAGTTTGACTATCTCTGCCCCTACTTGACCTATTCCTTTGGTTGCTTGTTCTGAAGTTTTTACCAGGAGCAAATGTGTAGCTTCTGCCTTCAAGTGTGATTAGTCCTTGGACTCTTAAACAATTACAAGAAATAGAGTAAGTGGGTTGTAGCTATGATGATTAACATACAGTGGATTACGTTTTGGCTTGTTGAGCTATTGGACATTAAGGATTTGGATAATGTAATTTTGGTGTGCTTAAGGCAAGACTTTATTATGGTTTTTCTAAAAAAAAAAGTAAGAGAAAACTTGTCTTTTCTGTTGAAGCCAATTATCATTGGAAAGTGTTTAAAATTGACCTGCTATCTCCCCAAAATTAATTCAGATACCCAAATTTCAAGAATTGTTTCAACCCAATTTGGCATTAAATCAATCTTTTTTTTCTTTCTTTCTTTCTTTCTTTCTTTCTTTCTTTCTTTCTTTCTTTCTTTCTTTCTTTCTTTTTCTCTTCCTTCCTTCCTTCCTTTCTCGTCCTCCCTCCCTTTCTTTCTTTCTCTCCCTCCCTCCCCACTTCCTCTCTTGTGGGTGAGAGAGAGGAGGGACAGAGGTCTTCAAAAAAAAAAGAAAGCAGCCAGTTCAGTAGTGCTTACTTCGAGGTAAATGCATATTTTATGATTTGTGGACTTTAACTCCCAGAATTTTACTGGCTGCAGAATTCTGGGAACTGAAGTCCACACATCTTAAAATTGCTAAAATTGAGAAACACCGGCATATAGGAATTCAATTAAAGTCACCTATGCAGAATACCACACAATTCTACAAGCGTAACAAACTTTTCCCTACTGCAGGCGGCCAGCACGATACAATTCTTGTGGTGAGAACCATGGGATTAAGCCACCCAGTCCAGAACAGTACCTGACCCCTCTCCAACAAAAGGAAGTTACAGTGAGGCACCTGAAAACAAAACTGAAGGAATCAGAGAGCAGACTTCAAGAAAGGTAAAAGTTCTGGCTAGAAATGAAGGCTAGAAGGCAAAGCTTGTTTGGAGGTTTGTGATTAGGCTATTTTCCATTATCTTCTAGACAGATGTCAATTATAAACCTAAATTACAGATTTTCTAAACAATGTTTTGGAAGCTTAAGTAACTAGATTGACAGACAGACAATTTCAGAAGGGAAAAATCAACATTGGAGAGATAAATAGATACATGTATTTTACTCAAAAGGCTCTGAATTTGAAGCACCTCTAGATAAACATTGGGAAAGACTAAAGACCTTTGGTTGATCTAGTGCTGTAAACCAGTAGTAAGCAATCTTGTACCCTCTTACTTTAAATTTCTGAAATAAAATATTGTGGGAATTGTTGTCCAGAATATCTGAAGGACCTCAGGTTGCCTTGTTAGAAGGAATGCCCTTCTGGGATTCAGTTCCAAGTGGGGAGAAAGACACTGGAAACACGGAGACTGTTTGGAAAGATGGTTTAATGGTGGACAGAACCACATGGTTTTGAGGTCCTGGGCAGAAAAGGCGATGTTTCAAGATGTTGGGTGAAGGAAAAAAGGGGCAAGATGCCGAGAGTGCCTGAGTTTTATACCCTCTGTTGGGCCCCATCTTAGTGTTTCCTGTTCCTGTATAAGAAATGTATCCTGATTGGTTGTCAGGGGGTCTTAGCTAACTCTGTAGGTTGTCTCCCAGGCTTGCTTGACCCTGCCTCAGGCCTTAATGGCCCATTGACAAAGGTGGGGGAGAATGAGTTTCTGCCTCCCTTTTAGGGGAAAATATTCTGCCCTTTTTATTATTTCCTAAAATATTTCATTTCCTAGGAGAGGGGTGGGTTTTAACTTCCTACAGCCTATTCACCTGTTCATACAGATTTAGACAGACTTATATTTGAGATAAATTTACAGAACTGAAACTTGTATGCATCATATCACCTCCAGTTCCTGTTTCCCAATACAAATCACCCCTTCTAATTCTACTTTGCGAAATAATGGGATTATCAAAACTGCAGCATAACGTAACAACTGCAATGAAATAGGTAGTTTTGGCAAGTGAAATGTACCCACCAGAAAGGGGGTTATGAGAAAACATTGGGAAGAAAAATATTTGTAGATGATTGCCTGCTTTAAGCTGGGGCAAGCAGCAATTTAGGAAAAAGTTCCTGTTTACTGTGAAAAACACTTGCCATGTGATCTATGTTATTCTGTCCCCAAGCAAAAGAAAAGAAAAACACTCTCCACTGTCCTACAGCTTCCTCATTAATCACCATGTTTTTAATCCTCAGAGTTCAAATCTCAAAAGAGCATAACTTGTTTTTTTCCCCTCCTTAGAGAAAGCGAAATCAAGGAACTTAAATCTCAACTGGCACGCATGCGGGATGACTGGATTGAAGAAGAATGTCATCGCGTGGAGGCCCAGCTTGCCTTGAAAGAAGCACGGAAGGAGATTAAGCAACTCAAGCAGGTCATTGAAACGATGAAAAATAGCTTGGCTGAGAAAGACAAAGGGATTCAGAAGTATTTTGTGGACATCAACATCCAGAACAAGAAATTGGAGTCCTTGCTTCAGAGCATGGAATTGGCCCAGAACGGCTCTTCTCGTGAGGATCAGAGCCTAGAATATGAATGTGACTTGTCACCTGACAAGTCTTTCAGCATGAGTACAACTTATTCCAAGACGGAAGACAGCATGTTCACAGAGAACCATTCAGTGGAGGCAGATAGTGGCGTACTGCTCAGTGATGATATTGCGAATGGGAATGACATTTTTGAAGAAACCATATTTGCTACCACTCCTGAATTTGGTCACTCGGCTCTTTTTACATCTTCTACTTTCAACCATCTGGATCTGGTGCAAAGCCTAGGCAACTCCCAAGTAGAGGATGACAACAATAGTGAAGCCATGGAACAAGCTGTCCAGGCTGATGTGTTGCTATACAGGTCAGGCATGGAGCAGCTGATTGAGAACATATTCAAGGCACAAGATGTTTGTCCAATCAACCCATCTCCCGTTTTGGTGGAATCCAGTGTATCTCGTCCTGAAAACATCTCAGACTTGCTGGTGGATTTGACACCCACAGATCCAAATTCTGCTATCCTCTTATCTCCATTGGAACCCATGCCCAGGGCCGTGGATTCTCGATATTACAAAAACCGAGTCATGAAGGAACTGGATTTCATAGACTATCACACCACAACCCTTGGGAATATGACAAAGATGTCTGAAGGGAACATTGTCAAAAGGTATTGGAGCAGCAACTTCCTCATAGATCTGTTGGCCATTGGTGCCCCCATTGTGCCAACAATCATGTGGATGTTTAGTACTAGGAGGGGAGGAACAATTCCAATCTTCACTTTTGGAGCATTGTTTCGTGGCTGCTGCCTGCTGGCCTTGAATTCTCTTCGTCAAGAACCGGTTATTCTTCAACGTTAGATATCACTGTCTTGAATGGTGTGCCAAGAGATTGTATTCTGGTGGATATATAGTGAGGCCATTTAAAAAAAAAAAAAGTGGTGTGCATCATGGTGAATCTGCCTGTTTTGCTCCTAAATGTTTGATTTGCACTATATTTAATTGAGAACATGTTCGTTGTTTGAAATGGAAGGCAAACTATTGATGGCATGGAGACATGTTTCCATTAAGTGTATACACAAGTGCATTTATAGCGCATGATCAGCACTTTCCATCCTGTGGTCGGATGTATGGATTGTGATACCAAATGTGTTCTGATGTGAGGGTCAGGTTCATTCTTTCAAAGGCAGCATATATAGTCCCAGCATGTGTTGTCTACGCTTCTTAATGGCACAATTGTGATGCAGTCACGCTCGCATTCCATTCATCTTGTGTACCCAGGGATCATAACCAAATCTGCCCCCCTCCCCCCACAAACCAGTGTATTCATGTAGATGGGTGGGAATCTTGAATTGTGTTATTTTGTTTATAAATATGGCTGTGAATATATTTTACTGAGATTTGTCTGAAGTCTTAAATGAAGTCTTACTGGAAGTGTAATGTTAAGCTATGAAGAAATATTTTAAATGTGTGATGTATTAACTTATTTTTCCTCTTAATAACCTTTTCAAGAAAGCAAAGACCCTTTGAATCACATGTTGTAAATAAAGCATGCTGAAACTGAAGTCGTGTGTTTGTGGTAGCTACCTGTGGCACAATTCAACGGATTTTATCCTGTTATCCATGTAGAAGCTTTAGAGGTTTCCTTTGGTATTTGAAGTAGTGACTACCGTATTTTTCAGACTATAAGACACACTTATTTCCCTCCTAAAAGAGGCTGAAAATTTGGGTGCGTCTTATACTCCAAATGTAACTCCGTGCGGTGCCCAAAATGGCTACCGGGAACATCTGCTGCCTTCTCTTACCCCTTCTGCGCTTTGCCTGCTTTAGTCACTGGAGCTCCCTCCGAGGATCAGCTGTGCTTTTGAAGCTGTTTTTCAGCCACAATGCGAGCAAAGCGGCCTTCTGGGCCTTGCCTGCTTTTCTAATTGCTGCTTCCTCCAACAATCAGCTGTGCTTTAGAAGCATAGCCCCAACCAGCCCCAACCTCAAAACCAGCGAGCGAACTAATGTGCTAAAGCTGACCATGCTAAGGACTTACCAGATGAATACCTGGTAAGGTATTCCCCCCTATTTTCCCCCTATTTTCCTCCCCAAAAACTAAGGTGCATCTTATACTCCGAAGAAAACGGTAATCTTCAATTTCACGTGTGCGTGTGCGTGTGCGTGTGTGTGTGTGTGTGTGTGTGTGTGTTTTGGGGGTGTCATAAATTCTTTGTTAATTGTTAAGAACAAAAGCAATAGTAAAACTTTTGAGGATTAACCACTACAGGTAGTCCACAATGTAGACTATTCATTAAGCTTGTTCAAAATTATGACTATGATGAAAAAAGTAACTTGTGACCAGTCCTTGCAACTATGATTATTGCAGCTTCTCCATGGTCACATTATCAAAATTCAGGCACTTGGCAACCAGCATGCATTTATGAGTGGCCACATCTCAGGATCCCACAATTGTTATATGCAAATCTCCCAGCTGGCTTCTGACAAGTAAAATCAATGGGGAAAGCTGGATTGGCTTAATGATCATGTGATTCAATAAATGATCATGGTGATTGGCTTAATAACCACGGCATAAAAGGCTGTAAGATCAGGTGTGATTCATTGAATGACTACCTCCTGTAGTCATCATAAGTCGAGGACTTACAAGTACTTGGAACCTTAGAACCCCTTTTGCTTGGGGGAATTTCATTCCTTTTGTAGCAATTTTTGTAGGATTTCCTCTTGAGAGAAGGTTTCTGCCCTTCTCTGTCCACTTCACTGTACCTGTCATAATATAGTTCTGATCTTTCCTTAGTTATAATCATCCCGTCGTCTTATACCATCTCCATCCATTTCTCCTTGGAGAGGGATTTCTGTGCAGGAACGTATAGATTTCTGTGGGTGATTACAGTTGGAGAATGAAAGTGACTGTGTTCTGCCCCAGCTACGGATCCCAAAGAACACAGCACACACAAACTCTGAACAAAACTTAGTTTACTCAAATTACTCAGTTTTAGCAAATGCCAGCTGTTAATAAGCGTTCTTAACAGCCTGCCAGAATTCCACAGATAAGATAGTCACTGGAGTTGGCAGAAAGCTCAAAAGCTAAGTTGCAAAGAAATCCCAACGCAATGGTTAGAGAACTAAAGTTGTTTCCTGCAGCTTGTTGCAAGCTGCGTTCTTTCTTAAATAGGCTAAGGGAGTGATCAATCAGCCTGAGGCCTTACTCTTGAGGAGACCTCCTCCTGAGGAACCACTCCTGCCTTTTGGCAGCTCTGCTTGCCCGTGCATTGAGAAGAGGCTCCTCCTCTTCATCCTCTGGACTTAAATGAGCCTCTGGAGGTTCTGAAGGCCCTGACTGAATCCCTGCCTCTGGCACCACATCCTCTTCAGCCTCCTCGCTGTCCGATTCAAGCACCGGCTGCACAGGCTGCTGGTGCAGCACCACAGCAGCCTCCTCCTCGTCAGGATCAGCAACAATCCGGGCAGGCCACTGGCAGGCCACAACAGACTGGTGTACAGTGTTTTCTCAAGCATTCTTCAGTCAAGGACCACTAAAAAAAACATTTGGGGAATGCAAGGCTACCCAGTCATTCAAATGCTCCTTGCTCGTATTTTTCATTTTTAAAAGCAGGAAAGTTCACATTTTAGCAAATAAAATAATGGTTGCAATTGCATTTTCATTTCCATTTTCATTCAAACTACATTTTCTACCAAGACATGTATTCTAAAACATGATGGTCAATTATCACTTATTTTATGTGCACCAACCATAGTGCAAGAACAACTCTTAAGGGTGAGAAGCTTTAAGACATCCTAATGTTAAATCATCGTTGCATTTGCTGCTCAACCATTTGGGGGGTTGGTTTTGCAAGAACACAAATGCATATCCCAGGCCTATTCACCATTTTCAGTTTTCCTAATTTTGGTTCTCCCATTGCTACTGGTATTATATTTGTACACTTCAATAAACCAGTTCTGAGCCATTTAGCTATTTTTGCATCTGCCTGGCACTGCCCACCCAAGGGTGGGCACTAAGGCAGTCAGGTTGGAGAAAGCTAGTTTAGGAATCAGTGACCTGAATTAGAGACTAAACCAGGGGTGAAATGCGCCCGATCCGGTAGCGATGGCGGCGGGTGGTTCGGAGAACCAGTAGCAAAAATCCCTGCACCCCCCACCCCCACCATGCCCAGCTGAGCCGCACGATCATCAGAGGCTTTTTTTAATATACTTTTAAAAGCATTTTTTCTACAATTTCTTCCCCCGAAAAAATGCTTATAAAAGTAAAAAAAAAAAACCTCTGATGATCACGCGGCTCAGCTGGGATCATCAGAGGCTTTTCAAAGCATTTTTTTCTGCAACCTCTTCAGCAGAAGAAGTGGTTAAAAATGTTTTGAAAAGTTTTTTTAAAAAAAATTGGCCACGCCCACCCAGTCACATTACACCCCCAAACCACGCCCACAGAACTGGTAGTAACAAATTTTACATTTCACCCCTGGACTAAACCATATGAAGAACAGCTGCAGGTTTGGGGTCTGGCTAGTCTAAAGAAAAGAAGGACTAGAGGTGACATGATAGCAATATTCCAGTATTTGAGGGGCTGCCACAAAGAAGAGGGGTTCAAATTATTCTCCATAGCACCAGAGGGCAAGACACGAAATAATGGTTGGAAATTCATCAAAGAGAGAAGCAACCTGGAATTAGGGAGAAACTTCCTAACAGTGAAGACAATTAACCAGTGGAACAACTGGCCTTCAGAAATTGTGGACTCTCCATCATTGGAGGTTTTTAAGAGACTGGATAGTCATTTGTCTGAGATGGTTTAGGTTCTCCTGCTTAAGCAGGGGGCTGGACTAGAAGACCTCCAAGGTCCCTTCCTTCTCTTGTCTTGTCTTCTCTTCTACTCTAAATCCTTGAGGAGCTACAGCCAATTGCTTTCAAAATATAAGAGGGCAGAAGTGCATGTATGTGAAACAGAAGGGTGCGCTTCAAGGTACTAGTGACCATCTTTAAAGCGCTCCATGGCATAGGACCTGGTTATCTGCAAGACCGCCTTCTGCTACCAAATACCTCCCACCGACCGGTTCGCTCCCACAGAGAGGGCCTCCTCAGGGTGCTGTCAGTCAGGCAATGTCGGCTGGCGACCCCCAGGGGGAGAGCCTTCTCTGTGGCAGCCCCTGCCCTCTGGAATGACC
>JANHZT010004143.1:22401-38101 GCA_032468215.1 Stegonotus admiraltiensis | reverse complement strand
GCCCCCCCCCTTTTGGGGGGGGGCAGGTTGTGCTATTCTGAGGAGAAAAAGTATTAACATTTCCTCAGATGTTGGATACTATTGTGGGGGAGGGGTAAGATTTAAGGCACTTATTTTCCCTGCAAAATTCCTATGCCAAAGAAATTGAGTTTGAAAACTTTAATCCACTCCATTGATAAGAGAAATCATTCTCTGTGTCCACCAAACAAGGGAAGAGAAGGAAGTGCTTTTCCCAGAAGAAAAAATATTGTTCACTCCTGATATAATGGAACCATAGGGCATCAGGTAGAGAAGGTTTATCCATATTGTTACTTCTCTTTGAATGCAAAACTTCATGGAATGGTGGTATAATTTGGAGTTCCTAACCAAAGCAACTTGACCATCACTGTGATGATACTAGTAGATTTTTAATTCATTATAATTCAAAATGATGCTGTGGTTAATTTTAAGTATGTGTGAATGAGTCTTACTATAAACATTAAAGGTTAATTTAATATGTTATTTTCTTTATTGAGTTTCTAACTCAATACTGCATTCTAATTCTACTGGTGGCACAGTGATTAAAATGCAGTATTGCCGGCTAACTCTACCCATAGCCTGGAGTTCGACCCTGATGGGGCTCGAGGTTGACTCAGCCTTTCATCCGTTTGAGATCAGTAAAATGACCCAGATTGTTGGGAGAAATATGCTGACACTGTAAAATGTTCAGAGAGTGCTGTAAAACATTATATAGCAGTGTATAAATCTAAGTGCTATTGCTATTGCATTTACACAAAAATGCAGGATTAGGACAACAACATGTTGAGCACTGAAGAACAGAGATATAACAAGTCCCAGAAGCATTAAAGCAAAAGAAAAATGTCCTTTCTAGAGTTATTTTTGTTTCTGTTTTTTGCCTGAGAAGAGGAAGAATACAGAACTTCCAAAAAAAATGTAACTTAGTTATATTTTATTTTCAGTGCTTTTTTACAGCACTGAAAATACAGCTCATTTTATTTTTAACATAATTATATGTAAATATGTACGATTATATGTAAAATTTTAAAAATAGTTCTGTGTATAGATTTCATTTCTTTGTATCTTAATCCATTATATATCTTTAAAAATAAAACGTTATGAATTCATATGAAAGCCATTTTTCTAAGTTTCTAAATTTTCACAGCCATAAATTGCCCAGAAAATAATGAAAGCAAATGGGTTTTTGTTTTGTTTAAAATCCCTGGGCTTTTACAGCTGTAGGAGAAGGACCGTTATAATGGTCTCAGATCTACAAATCACATTATTTTTATTCCAATTTGATCAAAATGAGCCTCAAAAGACAATCCTCTTCTGCTTCTGGTCTTTTTAAATATATAAATTTAGGTAGGTGTACAAGTGTTGTCTTCCAGCATAGGAAACTGTAGGATGAAACTTGCTCCACCAAAAAGCTTCAGAAAATTAGGAAAAGCTTCCCATTCCAGCTTCCATATTGGAAGAATGCTAGTTACATTTACTGGGAGTCCTCACTTAATGACCATTGTTTTAGTGACGCTTTGAATTTACAGTGGCACTGAAAAAAAGTGAGCTATGACCAGTTTTCATGCTTAAGACTTTAGCAGCACTTCAGTAATGTGAGAACTTTTTTAAAAAATCAAGGCAAATGAAATTTGTAAACTAGTAAGCAAGATTAGAGATTGTCAGAACGATTCCAAATAGCCCCATTTTGTGTTCAGCAAAACATAACAGCTTCTAGCATCTAGTTTCTCATAAAGAATATGCATGCTCACTTATATTGCATCCTCAAATGATTTGTGAAAATATTTCTGTTAAAAGTATGCAATTGCTTTGCAGAGAAGCCATACTGAGAATCTCATTTTCACATCAGCAGTTAAAATAATACTATCGTCTTCTTGTTGTTTTCTAAATCCTGACGTTGAATTGAATTCTTTTTTGGCAGTGAGTAGATTGGAAGCACTTCATTATGGGGTATTTAAGCTGCTGTGAATATTAGTCTGTTGGAAGAAAAACAGTACAATTATGTATTTGTTGATACCACATTGTTTCATTGTTGGCTTTTGTTCTTTAATATCCCAAGGAATGAATTTGTAAGCCATCGGCTATAGTTTCATTAGGGAGAACAAAGTTTTGTGCAAGAGACTTGGTTAAAAGAATACTGTGTAAATATAGCAAGCCTAACATAGCATCTGATTTCATATTGTCTTTTTTTCTTCTGTTCAGTTGTGTTGACTAGGGGTGACATAATAGCAGTGTTCCAATATCTAAGGGGCTGCCACAAAAAAGAGGGGTCAACCTATTCTTCAAAGCGCCTGAAGGCAGGACAAGAAGCAATTGATGGAAACTAAACAAAGAAAAAACTCACCTAGAACTAAGGAGAACTTTCCTGATAGATCAATTACCGGTAATCGCTGCCTCCAGATGTTAATGGGCGCTCCATCACTGGAGGTTTTTAAGAAGAGATTGGACTACTTTTGCCTGAAATGGTATAGAGTTTCCTGCTTAAGCAGGGGGTTAGACCAGAAGGACCTCCAAGGTCCCTTCCAACTCTGTTATTCTGTGTCTGATGGCAGAGATTGCTTGGGCAGCCTCTGCAGTTTTCTTGGCAAGGTTCTTCAGGAAATGGCTTGCCATTGCCTTTTTCTTATAGCTGAGAGAATGTGACTAGCCCAAGATCATCCAGAGGGCTTTGTGCCTGAGGCGGGACGAGACCATCTTTCAGTTTCTATCTAGCCTGGTACCTTAATCACTATTACTTAATCACTTGCCTTAATACTGGTAGTTCCAGTTGCGATAGTTAGGCAAATCTCAGACAATTGTTAGGAGATTCATCACGTGATTGTCTATGTGGCCTTTCTTTTTTACTTTTAATGCAACTTTTATTCAGTTGCTTTTGTTACTAGGGTAGGAAAAAAAGTATAATATCTAAAATTACACGTTGGTGTAATGAACTATATTAAATTGCAGTGGTTTTTTTTTGTTTATCACTTAACTATTCAGCAATGTAAGTTGACCTTTTTCATATTGCAGTGTGAATTTTGTCAGTATAAAATGGGATATATATAGTACTACCTTATCTGTTTTGTTTTGTTTTTAAAGTTAAAAGTAGAATTTATTTTCCAGTTGCATTAACATTTTTCATTCCAATAACATGGAAATTCTCTTCTGTCTGGAGATTCTTCGTTGTTGATTTACTTCATGTGGATAAGATTATAACTACAAACTGTACAGTCTTTTAAAAAGGGCACCTAAGAAATTATAGAACAATCAGCTTAACATACTCCTGGCAAATTGATAGAAATGAGAAACAAGGAAACAGTATTCAGGCATATAGAGGAACAAGCCTTGTCAAAAGGAAAGCAGCATGAGTACTACTCAGGTAAATTCCGCCACACCAAACTTTTAGAGTACTTTGAGAGTGTTGAGAACATATAAGTGTTGGCACTACATCTGAATTTTCAAAAAGTCATTGACAAAGTTTCTCATCAAAGGTTTTTGAATCGATTTGCTGGTCATGGGATAAGAAGACCTGTCCTTTTGGGAATTGATACGTGGGTCAACAAAACAAAGGAATAAATGGGCTTTTTTTTTCTCAGTGGAAGAGAGAGTTTGAGGTGGGTTGATATGGGGAAAAATAGGAGGAGGAAGGAGTGTTAAGTATGTTCGCTGCCTTGAGTTACTGATAAAGTAATGACGGCAGGATGAAAAACAGATCTGTGTTGGGTCGATTGCTTTTGAACTCGTTCATAAATGATCTGAATTTAGGATGAACCGATGAGCAGTTGGGGGGAGAGATGTCTGCACTGCCTGCTTGTCAGAACCCATAAAACATTTGGCCCCTGTGAGAATCAAAATGTTGGAGAAATACTGGTTTTGATCTAATACAGTAACACTTTCTTACAGTCTTATGTAAATATAAACATTGCCAGTTTTGATCGCCTATAAATAATTTAGCAGTTCAGAAGATGTAGAATATTATCTGTAAGCATCTGTTGTTTATTTTGTAGCTGCTAAGAACTAGAAATTAACAGATTCTAATTAAAGTTTCTATTTAAAAAAAACTGGAGCATGGTTTCTCCTCTGCTAACCTGTGTACCTTTTGATTTTGATTTTGATTTAAAATATTGGTATGAAACTATTGAACTCAGCAAAGCTAAGTAACTACCTAATGGGTAGTATGCTGTCTTTATGATGTGACAAACCATGCCTCAAAACTCTAACTTGTGTGAAATGGCCATGAAAAAGATCCCATTTTCAATCCCTTGAAAGTTTTAAAACCAAAGTTACATCCCTCTATGGTACAAAGAATTTTCCTGGGATTCATATAGAGCTAGAGCTTCAGCTGCAAGGACAAAAATGTCACAGAGCGTTTGTAATTGGCATCTTGCTACTCAGAGCATATTTATTGACACACCTAGGCAACTGTAGTAATGCGCAAAATTCAATGTAAAATTAAATATTTCAGGAAAGAAGATACTGGATTAAGACGTTAACTGTTCTTGATTACAAATTCTGAACCTTGGTTTTCAGCAAGGAAGCCACTGTTTTTCTTACAAAATAACAATGAACGGTGTTGAATATGTAGCCTCTGGATCCTTTTTGACCAGCTTATACCCTTTGCCAAATTCAAAATATTTATTTATTTGGATTCCATTCAAAGTCTGAAAAAAAATAGGTATGTGTTAAAAATGGTGTAAAGATAGTTTTTTGCTTCTGTTGGGAAACAGCAGCCTCAATGATTTGGTGTATCAACCATCCTAATTATGATTGCTATTTAAATGTATGCAGCAGACCTTTTTCACAATGTGCTAATGCCATTTATAGGTCTGGAGAAGACAGATAAAAACTGCCCTTCTAAAGGAACATACAGCCATTCCCAAGTTCATAGACTTTAAATAGCAATCTTTATTCCAGTTTAAGTACAACACGCAGAATTCCACAATCTATATGGACATCCTACATAAAATTCCCATAATGATGCTTCCAAAAAGTTTATTATGTTTTTTGTGGCATAAGTGTTTTGAAATATAACACTGCACAGCAAGCAATAGTGAAAGAATTACTTTTGTTTCACTTATTCTGGTTTTTTTAAAAACTTGTAAATCATACTGAATATTACTTATATTGGAAAAGGTTATAAAATTAATAATCTGTTTTTATCCAATAAGATTCATCACCAAATGAAGATCTGAACCTGCAGATCCAGTATTAAAAACACTATACCAAACTGAATCAGGGAGCACAACTGAATATAATCAGTTTTATATAGTGTGCGCTAATCCTCCAATCCCCAAATCCTAATCCTTTAGAGAAGATCAGAACTGGACTGGAAAATGCAATATACAGAGATTTGAACTGGTCAACTTTTTTTTTTAACTGATATCGCTGTGTTCTGTGTAGCCAGTTAGTAATTTCTGTATTGGTAATAAAGAAGATTGCTTTTCTTTATCCTCCAGGTAAACCTTGGAAGCAATCAGTATCTTTTCTCAGCTGTGGTAGATCCTAAGGAAATGCCATGCTTCTGCTTACGCCATGACGTTGATGCTCTTCTCTGGCAACCTCGCCCAGATCAGCAAGACAAATGGGAGCACATTTCTACTTTCAATGCCATAGGTAAGAGAAAAGGACTACACAGTATTGCTCTCTGATTGAACAATTGAAGAGCTTTTCTACTTAGTTCAGTCATCTGTGTTCATATAGTTTCCAATTAAAATTTGTTTGGGCTGGGTTTTGGAAAGGGTTATCTCAAGTTAATAGCAATCTTGTGATAAAAGAGATCAGTAGAGTAATTGAAGTGTTGTCTCATCAAATCTATTTTTCTTTTTTCAGAATTAGAGGCTAGCTTTGTAGAAGAAAGCTTCTGCAATATTAGGGAGAATATGGAGAGAATGAATTTGTTCATTACTATAAGTATGGACTATTTCCAGTTGAGGATAAAAGTCTAAATTAAAGGAAATCTTCCTGAAGAAACTTACCTGATATTTCCAAGATCTTTATGCTGAGTTAACTTGACCAGATTCTAGTCAGCAAAAGTTATTTGTGATAGTCATAGAGTCCTGGCCATCTAAGGTTGGAACACTCATTTATACCAGAGAATCTGACATCCTCTAAAACAGGGGTCGCCAACCTTTCGGACCTCAGGGACCACTAAAATTGATAATCTTAAATCCCACAGACCACTAATATGAATTTTTTAAAAAGGTAAATAATATTTAGTGCAATATAAAAATATTTTCTGCGGACCACCGAAATTTTCTCGCAGACCACCAGTGGTCCCTAGACTACCAGTTGGTAACCGCTGCTCTAAAAGGCAGCTTAAACTTTAGATGTTAATTCCACCCTCTCTCTGGTATGTAGTTTCATTAGCTGTTTTTGAAAATATTTTTTTCGGTATTGCCTCTGTGTACATTTGCATGGACGCCCACATCTTTCATTCGTTTTAAATTGTGCTGTGCTTTTATTATAAAATTCCTCCCATGATGTGTAAGCATTGCAGAGTGAAATGGAAGCGTTTATACCAATAAACAAGTCTGGTCTATAAAAGAAGAAATTTAATTTCTGTTGATACAGACTGGAAAGGTGAAAATAGTATATCAGCAAACAGTTTCAAAGCTTAAAAGTGCTATTTGGAAAAAAACCTAAAATGCCCAGGATTTGCAGATAGCTAGAAAGAAATCTGGCCTTTTTGTTTTGGCTTCATCTTAAGAGTTTGATTAAAAACTAGCAACATTTTCCTTCTTGTTTATTAGCCTGTTGCAATATGGCATACAACATAACACTTTGGTGATAATCTGTTCCAGTAATTGGTTCCAAAGAAAATATGGCTTCATTTTCCCCATGTATAATGAAAGATTAGAAATAACTGGCCAGCTGCACAATTAAAGAGCTCAGACAGATGTGTCAAAGATAATCAGTGTAATTCTTTAAGCTTTAGAAACTCATTTTCATTTGATGTTTACTTTGAATTAGAATGAGAGCAACATATCATAGAGTTCAAATGCTGCGTTGAAAAACTCTGGAAAGCCAGTCTAGACGCAAGGTTCTACTAATGTATTTTTCATGTGCTGTCCCCTTAGCATGTGTGCCATAGCTATGTGGGCCTTATACCTTCCAAAAACACCCCAAATATATTCTATTAGAGTAGCAGTGTCAAATTCGATTTCATTGAGGGCCACATCAGTATTGTGTTTGACCTTGGGGTGCCGGAGGGGGCATGGCTGGGATGGGCATGGCCAACTCAATGTCACTCGTGTCAGGGGCGCCTGTTGTGGCCCGAGCTCTCTGCCAGCAAAAATGAGCTCCCGAGCCCCGTTTTCAGCTGCAATGGCCTCCTTCGGCCGCCCATGACCCTCCCGAGCTCCGTTTTTGCTGGCAGAGGCACCGTGAGCTGGTCCTTTGCTGTTTCCAGGGTGGCTCCACAGGCCAGATCTAAGCATGCCACGGGCCAAATCTGGGCCATGAGTTTGACACCACTGCATTAGAATAATCTAGTCCTAAGGATACAAAGCTGTGTGCATTTATCCAGCTGAGTCCCAAAGAAAATGTTGTGCCCCATACACATCTTACACTGCATAAAATAAGAGAGCAAAAGCTCACACAACTGGTCTGTGAGATAAAAAAAATAATTATTTGCTTTTGCTGGCTATGTGTATTTTAGGCTATGTGCAGGCATCCAAGCAGGACAAGAAATTCATGGCTTGTGCACCAGACCACTCATATTCTGCCCTTTGTGAGTGCATGCGAAGAGTGTTCATCTATCGCCAACCAAGCCCTCTAACCACTGTTCTCTACAACCGAAAGGAAGGCAGACAAGTTGATCAGCTTGCTAAGCAGTTGGTAGCAACTCTGGAAACACACGATCCTTTTTTGGGTTTTCAAGCAACAAATGAGAGGTTGTATGTTCTCACAACAAAAGCTCTATTTATAATAAAAGTAAGCAATGAGAATTAATCATGGTCTCATAATGACTACATATATCATTGATCTCTCTGCGTTCATAATGAGCTCCAGTTATGACTCCATAACGTAGCACAAAAGTACAAAACTATATTGCAAAGATAGTGCAATATAATGTGTACTGTCTCCTAAAGGATGACCAACATTGTTTTGTTGTATATTTAGGAGAGAAGCAGGTGGAGATTTATTTTTTAATAAATGTATTATTACTTTCAAATTGTCTTAAAGCTTTTTATTGTAATTGTTTCTATTTGGTCTCCTGAATCACTTAAGACATTCTGAAAATGTAATTTGCAGCTAAGTAAATATATTTTTAGTTTTGTTTTAATTGGATTCTTTAACATTTTCTTTCAATGTTTTCCCTAAATGCTTGCATTGGCTCATTGAACAAATCAGACTGAATATGTACATCCACTTTTCTTAAGCATATTTTTAATTGGAGCTCAAAATTCTCATTATGTGCAAATGTTGTAATTGCAGTTGGATTGTATCGGGTTTCCGGAGGCAAATCCTCATCCACTTGAGAAATAAAGTAGTTTTTTTTTAATAAAAAAAACCCGAAAAGGTTTTGGTGTTCTTTACCTTGACATTAAAAATGGATTTGAGAAAATTTAAAGATTTGTTAGAAATTGTCTTCTCTGAGCTGGTACTATTTGAAAAAGATTGTGAGTTAAAATGGCTATATTTAAGTTTTTACTAGGAGGAACAAATTTACCAAGACCCATTAAAGATAATCTGGCTGAGAAAGTAGATCTTACCATGGGATAAACAGTCCAGAATAAAAGAACAAATCTTATTTTGTACAAGACTTCCAGTTACTACAACATAACTGTGAAGCAGGGGTGAAATCCAGCAGGTTCTGGAGAACCGGTAGCAGAAATTTTAAGCAGTTTGGAGAACTGGTAGCGGAAACTTTGAGTAGTTTGGAGAACCAGCAAATACCACCTCTGGCTGGCCCCAGAGTGGGGTGAGAATAGAGATTTTCCAATATCCTTCCCCCAGGAGTGGGGTGGGAATGGAGATTTTGCAGTATCCTTCCCCTACCACGCCTACCAAGCCACGGCCACAGAACCGGTAGTAAAAAAAATTGTATTTCACCACTGTGTGAAGCTAATAATTTTCAAAAATGTTTATGTGCCAGTTTAAAGCAAAGTTGCAGCAAAAATGATTACTCCTTTTTCCAGATTGCCTTTTTACTACACACTATAAGAGGAAAGAGCAGCTAAGATACTTTAACTTTAAAAGGAGTTACACCACCAACAAACCACATCTAGCTAGATTAACAGCTCTTTTCTAATTCTTCTTTCCATGTTGAAAATGGAATGGTGCTTTCAGTTAACCATAGTTTGTTAGCATGTCTGAAGGAAATCAGTTATGCCCACATCTACAGGGGTTTAATTTTACATCATGTACTGCATGTTGCACTAGCAAAACTAGGGAGGGCAGTCAGAGGGTTTTGGCTGGCTGAGTTTCAGTATTGCTTTTATTTTTCCTCTATTTATTTAACTACATGTGCTCTACAACATTGCCAAGCTCATTCATTTAGATTCCTGATCAGCTGGGAATATTCTTAATGTACAGTTCAGCTTCTCTTCTGTTATTTCCATTATTTCTGTTACATTCCATTTTGAACAAATTGTATTTTCTGAATAGTATATTCCAATCATGAGATTCATCTCGTTAGGTCCCAGTTTATTACCTTTAAGTCATACTTAACTTCTTTGTGTAAGAATTTGTGCCCTTCTTGCTTATTGTCCATACTCTGGTCATTACTACAGAGACCACAAAGACGATGAACTTTATGATTTAGTCCCAAAAATGCTTTTTCAAAAGGCAACCATTTGTTTTTCCTTAAAGCACCTTTAGGACAACCATTATCTGGATGACCAAGAATCTCCATAGAGATTTGTGACCCAGTGTTCTTGATTTTTTATTAAGCAATTCAACAGACTACTACAGCTACCTACTTCCTTCAGCACTTCTTAAGAATGGATGGCTTTGTCACACCAACCTACCCCTGATTCCATTTAAAGTATTCCTGATTAAGCTCAATATATTTCAGCCAAACACATTTTGTCTAGTCCTAGTAAATGGATCATATCTTATGCCATCATTCCACTATCCAGAAACCATTTCCAAAGTCAGTCAATCCTCTTCGGTATTCTTCCCTTTCAGATGGGTCGGAAGGAAGGAAGGAAGGAAGGAAGGAAGGAAGGAAGGAAGGAAGGAAGGAAGGAAGGAAGGATAGATAGGGCCATATAAAACCATAAAACAGCAATGTTACAACAAAGTCCAGAACAATATTCATTTTTTTAATTCTATGATTGTCTAATGTGAAATGGACTGTTTGATCTAGTTAATGTGCTAAACCAGCATTCAATAGCTCTCCTCTGTCAAAACCTTCCCTTCTCTATCAGCATTATGCTTTTCTATGATGTGTAAAATCTCCTTCAAAGCCAAGTTTGACTCCTGAGTACTACCTGGACAATTCCATGTAGTTTCTTGGCAACAGCACAGAAGTGGTTTGTCATTTTTCCCCCCCAGGATGTGTGTGTATTTAATTTCACTGAAAAAATACTTTTTTCCAGCCCACATCCCTGAGATTCTTCGCTGACCTTCTATTAAAACAATAACTAGGGTCAACATAGTTTAGCAACTGGGCCCAAATTCAACCAGATGCTATTGCTTGCTCTCTGAGCTGAGACAAAGCAGTGTTTTAAAAACTATCCAGTGAATTATTAATGCTTTACTGCTATTACCAAAAAACTCTCTAGAGAAGAGCAGGAACTCAGAGTGCAAAGAAAACTAAGTTTTACAACACATTTGGCTGCAATTAAGCAGAATCTTTGCCCCTTCTGCTCATGTTTATTCAATCTATCACCCTTCGTGTTATTTTGTTACTTGCAATCCAAATAATATTCTGTTCAAATCTGAGGTATATTCTTGCCAAAGAAAATTTCCGAAAGTACCGAAGAAATTATTTGATGGTTTTCTGAAATATTTCTATGGAGGTAGTGGCTGGAGGAGACTAAGAATAATCTCTGCCAATCCAAGCAGTATAGAAAGGGAATATAAATCATATAATGATTTATATAAAATCATTAACAGATGGTAACATGTTTCATCACTTGAAAGAACAATTTTAGTTACTTCCAAAAGTTAGCTGTTTTTTGGCAGCTGAAGAATAGCAGTGCTTTTTGTCCATGGGCGCAGAAAGTAAGTGAATGAAAACAATTAATCTCCAAATGGCCAAACAATTAGAACAATCTGACTTCCTAATGCACCTAAATTCTGTTTAATTGGGATGACAAAAAAGGCAATACCCATTCAAATGTGTGTATTTTTTTTAAAGACAACTACCAATGATCATAGAGGACCTGTCAGTCTTTTTGTTTTCTGTCTTGACTAAGTTTTATAACATTTGCAGGAAGCAGTGCTTTTCAAACTGAGTACCATTAGCTGTTCCTGCCACAACATATATCAAGTTTTTATGTATATGTAATAAGATGCTTCAACTGTCTTGTAGCTCCTAGATGTTCTTTCTGTTTCGTGTCTAGCTTCAGGATATGGTGGAGAAGGCCCCAGAGACAATGCACAACGTTTTTTGCTTTGCTTTCAAGAAATGGAGAGATAATGTTTCATGAGTCACCTCTGAAGGGAAGGTGCCTTTGGTAGAAGCATCCTTCAAGCACAGCACATTTTCGGGATCTTATTACAGCCCTAATTTACATGCATCCTGCTTATACCTTTTTACAGTCTTTGGCAAAATATTTATCAGTCTTGAACAAGGACGTCTTAGCAGCTCACATTTAATGCACAAACTTTATCCAGAAGTCAGCTGTCTTTTAGATTCATTATGAAAGGTGTCACACTCAATTTATACAAAATCTGCTTGTTTGATTCTGCTCTTGGCAAGGCATAAACTCAACCTCAGCACTACTTCATACAGCCTGCGTGTCTACAGTTAAGGAGGGGTACAGTTAAGCCCCCCCCCCCCAAATGAGTAAAGTCATATCCTGTGGCTAAAACTTTAGTCACAGCTTCAGAAGCTAAGACCAAAAGCACATCAAAATAAGCAAGAACATATACTTCATCAAATGAAACAGTGCTGTAGAAAGCTGGAATAAAAGGCAATGTTCAATTTTTGCTTTTCCTCTACTATTTTTTATGCATTGCTTTTCCTTCAAACATTAGTCTGGATTCAAATAGTGGTTATTATATAAACTTGCAGCTCGGTGTTTTGAAAAATTGCAGACAGAAATTCCTAGAGGTGATCTTGGAGGAGATACATGAAGATGAAAGTCATGAAGACAGGAACGCAAAAACACAATGCACAAAACCTGACAACTCTGGCAATTGAGAACAACCTTAACTGAAGCTTCAATCATGATATGATTCCTCAACTACTAACAAATGCTATTGTGTATTGCGAAAGTGATATTTTTTTAAGGCAAAGAAATATATTGCCCTTCTTTGTATTCTAGTAGAAAACACAGTTTTACTAGAGGGGAGATGAGCAACTGGAATGAAATGACAGCACATTCTGTGAATCATCATCACTAAGGTGTTTGTTTCTTGTTTCCCCTTCAGTTCAGTAGGATTTTACTCTGGTGGATTTTTGTTTTTCTTTCTACCACCCAAATCGTGCATCAAGTTCTGGATCTATTTTTTTTTCTCTGAGCAAATACTGTACAGCCTGGCCATCATTATAATCACTAATGGGTAATAATAATGCAAGTGTTAAGTCATCTCACAGTGTAATTGGTCACTATGGGATACTTTAGTCCAGATTTCTCCAACATCCCTGATGAATCCATAGTAGTGGTTTTGCATCTATTTGCATACATTGTAATGATTAAAATAAAGTAAACATTAGAAAGTAGATAGGTAGGATTCATAGGATCTATATCCCTTTTTAAGCATCCATGAGGGGCCCAATAGGCACAAAACTGATTAATTAATTTCATTCTTAAATTATGAGGGCCAGCCTGGTCTAGTGGTTAAGGTACTGGCCTAGAAACCAGTAGACTATGAGTGTTAGTTCCTCCTTATGCACAAAAGCCAGCTGGGTAACTTTGGGCCAGTCATTCTCTCAGCCCAACCCACCTCACAAGGTGGTGGTTGTGGGGGAAAACAGGAGGAAGGAGTAATATATATGTTTGCTACCTCGGATAGGGTAGCAAACCCTAACCCTAATTTATAAAGTAATAAAGGTAGGATAAAATCTAATAAATACATACAAAATAAACAAAGATGTGTATTCTATATTGCTTAAGACCTGTACCCATTAATTTTCCTAGGTAGGTTACCCCAATTCATCATCCCACAGTTAAGAATACACAACTTGCCTTATGTGCGGCCAGAATCTGAAAATAACACTTAGCACAGTATTTAAGCAAAATGGTTTGGTTGAGATCGGCATATGTGGGACTGATTGGGATAGATTGTAGGGGTGATACTGAAATATAATTGTATCATATTTTATTTATATATTACATTATTGTATTTTATTCCAATTTCATTTTAAATTGTATTTTATCCCAATTTTATTTTAAATTGTTTTTATCAGATTTTAGTAATAATTTGAGTCTGGAACTCTGCACTTTGATATGGCCAAGGGCTAAATAAAGTGAAGTGAAGTTATAAAGTAATGAAAGTAGGTTAAAAACCTAATAAATACATAACAATAAACAAAGATGTGTATTCTATATATCTTAAGACCTGAACCCATTAATTTTCCTGGGTAGGTTATCCCAATTCATCCCACAATTAAGAATGCACATCATTTATTATTTAGGAGAAATCAATTACTGATCTTGGGCAGAGTCTTTCCAGATCTTAGACAACCTTATTGTATAGGGAATATTCTAAAATTTACTGCATGGAATGCAGGAATAGTAAACCAGGATGAGGAAGATGCATTTCCCTAGATCAGGGGTGTCAAACTCGATTTCACTGAGGGCCACATCAGGGTTGTGTTTGAACTCTGGGGGCCAGGTTGCGGCATGGCCAGGATGGATGTGGCTAGCTTGACGTCACTTGTGTCGGGGGTGCCTGTGGTGGCCCAAGTGTTCTGCCAGTGAAAACGGGCTCCCAAGTTCCGTTTTCAGCTGGGACGGCCTCCTGCATCACTGCCCTAAGTTTGACACCCCTGCCCTAAGTGTTGCTAAGATTCCATCATTCCTCATTACTGGTTATGCTAGTAAAAGGGGGGATGTCAAAAGCCATAATTCATATCTTGAGGACCAGATTCCCCACTCTACAGAGTAAACAATTTCCATTTTTCATGAGCTTTTAAAGTTAAGCCAGGATTTACCAGTCCTTGAAAATGTGGTATAATAAATAGTACTGCAGATCACTAGAACTACTCTCTACTAACTTATTTATGTATTGATTTGATTTATATGATCACCCATCTCATCTAAATGACTCTGGGCAGCTAATACAATACAAACGTCAATACAATGGCAGCATGCAATAAATAAAGCACATAAATCAAATGAAAAACAACCAAGCATAAAACTTCTTGTCCGTAGTTGTTCAGGTTATCTGGGTCTAATGAAAATGCATCATCCACACTAAGAAGAAAAGGCACACAGGAAGTCAATAAATAAAAATAATGAGTTTGAAAGCAGGAACACCATGACTTCCCTACCGGCGAGTAGGGAAACAAAGCAAATCACTATGATGACCAGTGGCTCCCAGACTTCAAAGGAAGAACACTGTGGCAACTTCTAAAGGATGCTCAGATCATCATCAGATTCTTTCTCTGGTTTAGGGTATCAGCATACATAATAGCAATAGCACTTAGACTTATATACCATTTTACAGTGCTTTACAGCCCTCTAAGCGGTTTACAGAGTCAGCCTATTGCCCCCAACATTCTGGGTTCTACTCACCTTTACTACTGGTTCGCAATGGGGCCACACATGCTCGCTAGCTTTGCTCGCCCTCGCACATGCTCTTTTGTGCATGCTCAGAAGCATTTTGATGACGTCGGGGTCAGTGGACGGAGCCTCCCGCAGGTTTTACTACTGGTTGTATAGAACTGGTGTGAACCGGGGGCAACCCACCACTGATTCTGGGTCCTCATTTTACCAACCTCAGAAGGAAGGAAGGCTAAGTCAACTTTGAGCCTGGTGAGATTCGAACTGCCAAATTGCAGGCAGACGACAGTCAGCAGAAGTAGCCTGCAGTACTGCACTCTAACCACTGTGCCACCACGGCTCATAATACAAAATTACCACAACAATCCAGCATGGAAACTGGAAAAACAAGCTTTCATTCTTAACCGTGAGACTCATTCACAAGAACAATTCAAAGGAAAGTCATGTCATAAGGATGTACGTGAGAAAGAGGGAGGCAGTTATCAAGCAATCATCAGGAGCATATAACTTTAGTCTGTTGGTCATTTCTTCCTCCTTAAGAATCTCATTCCGTACTACCCATGCACTTAAATCTATATGCACTAACTGGGGTGGAACTTTGGGTGAAAAAATGCATGGCTTTGTATTCTATAAACCATATATACTTGTGGATAAACCCAGGGGAGAAATGCTCCCGGTTCGGACCAGATTGGGTGATCAGGTTCAGAGGACTGGTAGCAAAAATCCCTGCCCCCGCCCCCGCCCATGCCCACCCAATCACCCAGTCCCCACTTGCCCATTTGGCAGCTTGCTGCTTCTTTCGGGCTCGCTCGCTTTTTCTGCCTTGCTTTGGCTGCTGCAATCAATTGCATCAGCTAGCGACT
>JANHZT010004141.1:37820-51071 GCA_032468215.1 Stegonotus admiraltiensis | reverse complement strand
AGTCAAAGCTCCCAAAACCATCCCCTTTTCCACCCAGTCGGTCACATGCTCCAATCAACATCCGTTCCATCCCGATCCAGCCCCCTGACTACTCCTTCTCCAGATGCTGGATCGCCCTGACCTTGACCGACAGGAAAAATGCTATTATGTCTACTAACAACCCCACTCCCAAATCCTCCCTCCTACTTTCCCACACATAGAGAAGGTGGCCACATTGGAGCTTCCGGCCTAATATGGCTTCCAGAACACCTTCACAAACAAACAAACAAAATGAAAAATGCAGTGTATCAAAATAACAGCAGTAATTGTAGTTATCTAGTTTTTTTTCTCAGATGAAACCAAGGTAACATGAATTATAACCTTTACCACAAAACACAGTAAATAGACTTTACCAACTGACTAAAGTCCAAAGAGATGCATCCTCTTAAGGGAAGTGATACTAGAATTTTAAGAGCAGTACTTCCCTCTAGTAATCTAAACAAATGTCATTTTACATGTCATTTTATTTTTTAAAAAACTCTCAAAGGTTAGTAAATTTCTGATCTTTATTATTCAACTCAAGCGTCAAAAATGACAAACACTGGAGAGCCAATTTCAACCTTATCACAGAATTTAAAAATAAATGAAATAATTTAGGGTAGAGCTGTGTATTTTTTAATCTATTTAAATTATTTTACACAACTTTCTAAACAACATAATTTACACCTATTTAAAAGCAACTCAACTGGTGTGAAACGCTGGAACTATGCTATCGGTTAGAAAAAAAATCTTGGTAGGCAAGATATAATTTTGAAAAGGTATTTTTCATTGCTGTTTCTGAATCCAGAAAATGTTTCAGAGAATTGACTTTGTAGTTTAGAAATGACCAAGCAATGAGTGTATTTAGAAGGCCCTGCATTGCAAATGCAAACCATATAGTTTCAGACAGGTAGGCCATATGTTATATGAGACATTAAATATTTAAATCAATTCTCAAAAGTAATTGATACGAGCCACTATACAAGTACATTGTATGTAAAACTGCACAAATATTCTAGTTGTGCTGTGTTTCAGATTCAGTCTCCAAAAAGTGCTTTGGAACATATAGGAGCACAAAGACCCATTTGCATAAAATAGCGGAATGATAACAGTCTATCAGCCCCACCACACCCTATACGGATTGATCAACTAGAGGATGCCACCATTAGCCCAACAACCATGTCCAGGAGCCCAAGGAAGGAGCCTGATGGGCAGCAGGATGGTCAGTTCACCAGAAGATCCCTAGTTTTACTTAAATATGCACATACCCTTCCTGTTCAGAAACTGTCATAGACAAGGTATAGGTCAACCCTATTTCCTGACCTGGCTACCACCAGATAATTAAATATAGTTCATAGAAGACTCATTCATGCAGAGAAGTAAGCTAATTCCTCAGCTATGACATGAGAATGCCTATTTCAATTAATATCTAATGTTTATTTAGTCCTCCAAAAAAAAGAGCTCGATAGAAGGATTATTTGAAAAAAAATAGCGTACTATTACAAAATTACCTATGTTTGGAAATATTAAAAAACCCACCCAAAGGTGTCTATGGAGATTTCCAATCATGCAAGTCATGGATGTCCTAAAGGTGCTGGTCAAAAGGCAAATGGACTTTCTTGGTTTTTTTCATTGAAAACATTTCACTTCTCATCCAAGAAACTTCTTCAGTTCTTTACCTTTGGGACTTCCCAAACATGGATTGGTTGCAGGCATGCCAAGTCATACCTACTATTGCTTACCTGGTTAATGGGGAAAGAAAATTATTGATGAGATGAAATTTGCCAATACTGTTTCAGATGAAAGATAGTAGCGATTTGATATCCCTGGTGATGTTTCATACAGCTTTTGGTAAGGAAGTTTGACCAGGTTAAGGGCTAACCAAGTTAACTGCTTTGTGGAAGTGTGGTCTAATAGATAAATGGTCTGTATGTAGTTTCATTTTTTTCGTTTTAATTAAATTTATATACCGCCCTTTTCCAGCTGGACTCAGGGCGGTGCACAGCCAAGATAAATACACATATATACAGTTAAATGGGGTTTAACTACATAACCACAAGCATTCCTTCTGCTTGGATCCTCCCCATTTTACAAATTGCTGAAAAAAACAGGCCTACATGTTGAAGTTGAGTTTCACTTCAACAAAGTGCTTTTCATGTGGAAATGACACAATTCACTTATTTGGGGAGCAGAAGTGCCACAGCTCTTCTCTTTGGAGCACTTCAGGTGACTACATATGTCTGTTCATGTGCAGAAGCTAAGCAATGCTGTTTTTCTAAGCAGTGGGAGTCCACCTTACTTCACAGTGCAAATTCGAAGCTTCACTGAAATGTAGCATCACTTCGAATCTTTGCACAGATCTATTGAAAAGGGCCTTGGGGTAAAAAAAAAATAGGGGGAGTTTATGCTTTATTGCATTTGTTTCTACCCTAGAAATAATGGTGGTACACCTGCAGTCTAGAATAAAATAAACAGAAAATTGTATCCTCTGTCTTCTGCACTTTTCCCCACTGAGACATTAGTATAAGTGACAATTCATATAACATGGGTCCAGCAGTATTAAAACAATCAACAGAGGATAAATGATGATTTGTTCATTGCAACATCTCATCCTGCATTCTTTTTTTTTTCCTCTTACTGTTGAAAATTAGCCATTGACAAGCAGGAACAATTGATTTTTTCTTTTCTTTTCTCTCTTCACAGCTGTTTTGTAATTACATCCAACTGTAGTATGTATCCACTCAGCTGTTCAACAGAACATTCTTTCATCATTCATTACCACTGTTATTATAGAAGGACTCAGGCTCGCAAACTGTAGTTAGATGTACTCAGTTTCTGCTGGGTTTTGCATTGTGAAACCTCTTCACTCGGGGACATTATAAGACAAATGTTATAAACTGCATTAGTCTGGAACTTGGTGTACAAGCTGTGAGAAAAGATGCCAACGGGAGGGATATTCTCCCGCTTTAAAAAAATGTTACTTAGATCTGAGCTCCAGCTATTGTTTTTATGCAAGATACATCCTCCATGGTTATTATTTCAGACATCTCTTTTGTTAGAGGCTCTGTGTTCCAAAATAATAAGCAGCAGATTGGCTGATAGTTTAAATGCATACATTGGGAGTTCAGGCCACAAAAAACTAGATTACTTTGTATCTAATTTATTACAGATCATCATCATAATGTAGCATTTAGTCATGTCCACTTGCTTAATGCAGGTATCCAGATTAAAGTACCGTATACCAAGAGATGGCTGTGGAATTCATTTTACAAAGAGAAATAGCACTTCCACAATAATTGATTCAACCAGTCTTATCATTGGGAAGTTTTCCACAACTAAATTTGTTAGTTTCCACTGCCCTCATTGCTCTGGTTGTCCTCACTTAAATTCATTCCAGTTTTGTCTGCCTCCTTCAGCTACAGTGTCTAGAATTTTTAACCATGTCTTGAAGTATCTGCGAATAATACTCTTTTAAATATGATTCTTGTATGTCCAAGTGAGCTCTACCCATTTGTTATTTTCATCTCCATTTTTCTTACATATTATTTTTTCCTACCCTGTTTTCAAGGAAAATATTTGTTCACTTCAGAACCAGCTTCTAGAGTAAATAAAACTGAGATTGGTCCAATGGCAGCACCACCAGGTAGATCAGACCAGGAATCAACTACATGGGAAAGCTAAAACTATTTTGTGAAGAGTGGCTATAATAACAGAATCTTTCAGGTCTGATTGGGTTGTGTCTTCTCTTGTACTCATATCCACATAAATTAGGGAGGTATCTGTCTGAGCTGCTTCCATAGACTTTCTACTTGTTTAGGACTTAAAATACATTTTCCCCCTTGTCACTTTGGGTAATAGAACCTGCCTATCTCTGTCAAAGTCATCTTCCTTATTCTCTACAACCAAAGAGCTTTATGGCTACAAGAAGATGAGCTCATCGTTTCCTGTCATTCAGTTTTTCAAATAATTGTCTTGGAAGTTACCATGCTCACAGTAACTTTGCATATCTTCCCAGAAGTCATTATCCAAATATGCAAGTATACAGTGTGACCATTTATTTATTTGTATCCTGCCTTTATTATTTTTGCAAATAAAGCAAGATGGCAAACATGTCCAACACACCTTCCTCTTCAGATTTTTTTTCACAACAATAACCCTATGAGGTGAGGTGAGTTTTAACCATGTTAAATTACTCTATTCTCTGATAGTACGCATATCACCATAGGGGTTATAAACTCTCCCCTTTATATTATTTTGTATGACATCACAATACAAGTAAGAATGGGCAAAGGATGTTCTATGATACCACAAGGAACATTTCATCATTTGGGCTTCATTATGAGGAATGCACAACACTCAAACCACAATCTCTCCTAGTAATGTTCACATACCAATGTAAAGAAGGGAAGGGCTTTGAAGTATAGTGGAAACCTCATAGTGAGTAGCCACTCCTGTCTCTCACCCCAACAATGGGTAGTACAGTACGTCTAAGACCAGTGGTAAAATTCAAAATTTTTTACTACCGGTTCTGTGGGCATAGCTTGATGTGCGTGGTGTGGCTTGGTGGGCATGGCAGGGGAAGGATACTGCAAAATCTCTATTCCTTCCCCACTCTGGGACTAGCCAGAGGTGGTATTTGCCGGTTCTCTGAACTACTCAAAATTTCTGCTACTGGTTCTCTGACCTACTCAAAATTTCCGCTACCAGTTCTCCAGAACCTGTCAGAACCTGCTGGATTTCACCCTGTCTAAGACCCATTAAAACACAGCCCTCCCAGCTAAGATCTATATGATCCCAAAAACATAGGGAAGGGAGATAATTCCTTGTTTCCAGTTGTATATTCAGGTAAGTACTTTTAAGAATAGTGTTATCTAAAAGTTATTTCAAAACTTGTATATTCTATGGATCATTGTGTCATTTTTTCTTACCTTTGTTAATGAATGCTCATTTACTGTATACATATTAAAGCATGGCTAAAAAGAACAAAAACATAAAAACAAATCAGACATGTTTATTGGCTTCCTTAATTTAGCCATATTTTGACAATTAAAAATTGGAGATGAACAACAACCCTACTTCTGAGCCTCTCTGAAGCATCTGGTGCTAGCTATGGTAAACAAGTTGCTCAGCCAGAGTTTATAGTGTGTGGCAATTCTTGTGCTTCTCAGGCTATTTTGATCATCCTCTTTTAGTGATCATAGTTCCACTCTACAGTTTCTTGCCCTAGAATAGCATGTCATTCAGCAAAGTTTTGATCTTTGAAAAGTACAGAGTCTTTTTCCTGGAGATAAGAGTCTTTGCATTAAGTACTCTGATGGATTCGCCACTTCACATCCTATTTTCTCTATTTTTCTTTGAATTCGTGTATCTTTTTCCCAGTGGAGGGGGGAAAGGAGAGAAAGAGGGAGAGAGAGAGAAAGAGAGAGGGGTAGAGAGAGAGGGAGTTGAGGGACGGGGTGGTTTAGAAATATGAAATATAAATAAAATAAATATTTGTAAGTAATAATATTAACAATAAGAGTGTGAAGTTTTTATCTTATGGCAGCTTTTCCTACAGTTCCCTCACACATTCTACAAAGCTGCTAATGGGATAAAGGAATCATTCAGGAAAAAAATAGTTTTCAATCAAAACCAACTCTGAGTTCCTCATATTCATAAAATTAGATTTTTTTTAAAAAACACAGTTCTTGAAGTAGCTATGGGCAAGCCACCCCTGACAATGTGGAGCAGTCGTAGTTTCCAAATTCTCTTCAACTGCAATTCCATGCATAGCACATTGCAATAATTCAATGAGAAGGTGATCCAGGCACAAGTCAATTATGGGTATGGGAGTGTAACCTCTTCCAGAGCCAAAAATAGTACTGCCCTAGAATCAAATAGGTTATGAATTCAGAGCCATTATATATTTCTGGAATTAAACTCAACCTGTTCCTCTCAGTAAAATCAGCCAATAAATAAGACTCTAGTGGTTTGTCATCTCTAGTTTCATAGAATACATCTGATATAAAATGCTCATAGAATATAGTATTTATGTATTTCCATTATCAGTGTATGAATCCATTCCCTGCTATGTGAAAGGAATGAATTAAGTCATGTATGAATCACTTCAGGGCATATTACTAAAGGAGATGTTTCTAAAACTTGGCAACTTTAAGATGTGTGGACTTCAGTTCCCAGAATTGGATGACTGGGGAATACTGGAAGTTGAAGTCCATACATCTTAAAGTTGCCAAGTTTGAAGAATAGTATTCTAAACTGTACCTTGGTATTTCTGTATTTTTTAAAAAAATCCTTAATGCCCTTTAATACAGCATTGGAAAACAATCCCTTCATATTTTCCTGTTTTCTTTAAGTCACCGTGCAGCCTTCTGACATTTGGATGAGTTAACCCATTTAAAATCTGTCAGACAACCAGTAGGGAAATATGCTCCTAGCATTTTATTGTCCTTGCATCTTGACATTGATAGTGAGATGCATGCTAAATACCTTTCGCCACCTGTCTGATTGAGTTCTGAGGCACTGTGCTAACTTGAAGCGCATACTTAGAACTCGTATTCATACCTCTACACTTGCTACTCAGCAATGAATATGATATTCTAAGCAAATGAGAGTGCTTCAAGTAATACAGACGTCATACCAGAGGCTGTGAATGTCAAGTTTGAGAAGGTACCTGCTGAAGGTTTAATCACTGTAAATGAATAAATTAAGGAATATCACAGATGAATTAGCAGGAGGCTAATTGAAATACAGGTGGAGTCTTTCAGTAATGTACTAGGAAAGTGTACTAATATGTTTTAAGAACAACTTTTAGAAAATATGTTGTTTTGTCAATCTACTGGACTTTACAAAATCAGTTGGCCATCTCCTGGCTGACATAATTATTAGCTAATTACATAAAACACCTCATCAACAATATGTTGAAAGGTTATGGATGAAAATTAGCATTAGGTGCAAGTAAGAGTAATGGTTGAATGAATGACTATAGGATCTGATACAAGCTTCGTTGATATCTTCTCATTAGGGAGATTATTCCTGTAGAAATGCAATCATTTTAAATATATTCCTTGATTTGAAACATATATAAACAGTCTGCCCTTCATTAAATTGCAGAAGAAACCTATCCAAAATAACAAAAAGATAGAAGACATACAAGCAAACGTAGTAGTTCCGAAAATGAAATAAGTGAAATAATTCAGTAAGACAGATCAAAAGTAAAACAAAAAAACAGAAAACAGGTAGATTAATCTTTATGAGAGATAAAGGGGAGGGTTCAAAAAGTCAAATGTTGGCTAAGAAGCCCTATTGCAATAGCACTTAGACTTTACAGCCCTCTCTAAGCAGTTTACAGAGTCAGCATATTGCCCCCAACAATCTGGGTCCTCATTTTACTAATCTCAGAAGGATGGAAGGCTGAGTCAACCTTGACTCGGTCAGGATCGAATTCCTGGCAGTGGAGAGAGTCAGACTGCAATACTGCATTCTAATCATTGGGCCACCACAGCTCTTAGGTCTTATTTGGAACTTTAATGGTGCCTTGTAAGCCAGATGATTCACTCCTATTTGCTGAATCAATACAGCAAAACGCACACCTTCTGGAAACCATCAGTAAAAAGGGCCAGAACCTGCATGTCCTTGCAAAATTCCTTGATGCACCTGGTTATCCTGCACCTCACACAGAAAGTAGAGCAAATGGGCCTTTGGTCTCATCCAGCAGGCTCTTCTTATGTCCACAAGTGCAATATGCATTATGGAGTGCTACATTTGGGAATGAAGTTTAGAGATGGGCAAATCTAAGCAGGATCAATGTTCCTTTTACTTTCAGAAAAAGTCTATCCCCCACCCCTTTCTTTTCCACATGCCAACATATCCTTTTCCCTTGGGCCATCCTGAACAATTAAGATATCCATATGCCAGTGGTGAAATCTTCACCAGTTTGCCATCAGTTCACTGCCCACGTATGCACAGTGCATGCCAAATGCACGCTGCGTGCATGCACATGTGCAGTACACACCAAATGCGCACTGCCCACAGAAAAAGGAGGCTTGGAAAGGTAAGTAGAACAGCGGGGAGGGGGGAAGCTGTGCCATGTGATTTAGATTCACTAGAAGGCAGGATTTCCTGCTTTCTAATAATTTTAAATTGCACAACACAGCTGGTTGTCGGAAATACCGGTTCAGACCAACCAGTAGCTTTTTTTTACTACCGGTTCGCTGAACCGGTAGCTTTTATCACTACCGATTCACCCAAACTGGTATGAACCGGTAGGATTTCACCACTCCCATATACCCACACAATATTGTTCACATGTATGTAGAGGAAATCACATTATCTTTCATCTTCATCTTAGCACTTGAAGAGAAAACCGAGAAAACACAGTTTCCTATACACAGAAATTCCATCCTAACTAAGTACAAGGGTTGAAATGGAGGAATCAGTTAACCAAGAAGAAATGGAAATGCAAGTTTAGGCACCCCTTTTATCTGCCATCCTTCCATTTAAATGAAACTCTGGCTGCTGGGTGAATTACACATTCATGGGATATCATAGGGTACTACAGCATTTCTCAACCTTAGCAACTTTAAGATACATGGACTTCAACTCCCTAAATCCCCCAACTACAATAAAAATAAAATAAAAAATTGAAATAAGGAAATACTGAATTTGGAATGGACCATGGAGATGCACCTTCTTCTGATCATCATGTTCTTACTGCCTCAATATCTCCCAACAACAGATGGCCAATTTATAGAGAAAGGAAAAAAAGAGTCTACAGATTTTACTCTAGTAGTCATTGATGACTATTGGGGGTGGCGCTCATCTCCAAGACCTTAGCTAGCACTGTCCAAAGACATTTCTATGATCTTGTGGCCAGTTGAGTACTGTTTCCTCTCCACTGAAGTGGTACGTATTTATCTACTCACATTTGCATGATTTCAAACTGCTAAATTGGCAGGAGCTAGGTGAAAATGAGTGATCATCCTATCACACGATGCTTGGGTCTCAAACTTGAGCTGTCGGTTTTCCAGTCAACAAGTCCAGTGTCTTAACCTCTGAGCCATGGCACTGCCCAAATTTATAGGGATAGGGACTGGAAATGTAGGGTAAACCATAATCAAAGTATCTAATGGTTGCATATAATCCATAAATTGCTAATCTATAATGCATTAGATCATGAAAGTATCAGCAAGTACCATGTTATGTGGAATCGTAGGCAATATGTTTCTTCCGAAGAATATCTGCAGTTACTAGAGTGCTATAAATCCATTCTTTCAAGGATAAGCAAGCTGCTTGTAAAGCAACTGTTTTCATGCAAAGGATCAAGAGTCTGAGTGTTCTCTCACACATCGTTACAGGCTCTTCTCCACGCCTCTTGTATGATATAATTTACAATAGCCACCCTATGCCATTTTAAACCAATACGTGGAAAAAATAACATTTGTGTAGCAAACAGATTGGTGAGTAATTCACATTCAACTTTGTTTTGTATGTTAATCCATGAACATGTATATGTATGAATCAGAAAGTTAACATATTATATTCTGTTTGTGGGTGATTTTCCAGACTCCTTTCATGGTACACCTTTGCATACCATAGATTCCCTCTGCTTTCTGTGTATCTACTTCAGAAAGACTCAATCAGAAAAAAATATATTCTTTTTTTCATTGTCATATATCATATATAGAGGTCAGAGGTGGGGAATGTTTGACCCTCCAGACAGGGGTGGGATTCAGCTGGTTCAGACCAGTTCAGGAGAACTGGATGTTAATTTTAATCTGGTTCGCCGAACTGGTTGTTGCAAGGACTGGCTGATCCTGCCCCTTCCAGGAGTTTCCACACAGCCCATTTTGAATGCCAGGTAAATGCAGGGGCCACGTGGAGGGTGAAAAACAGGCATACCAGAAGTTCCAGAAGTCCAAAAATGGGCCCATTTCCGCCCTCCCGGAGGCTCAAGAAAAGCCTCTGGAGTCTGGGGAGGGTGAAAACTCCCCCTCCAGTGGTACATGAAGCCAAATAGGCCACACCCACCATGGCCATGCCCAACCAGCAACGGGACAGAGAACCAGTTACTAAAATTTCTGAATCCCACCCCTGCCTCCAGATATTATCGAATTCTAGTTCCTGCAATTAGTACCAATAGACAGGGATGATGAAGAATCTGGTCCAAGTATCAGAATGACCACAAGCCTTCTATACTTGGTCTACTCTAACAGGATCAACAACTTAAGCAGAGCGTAAGTTACAATGGGATTAATTCAGTTCATTTCTTCCAAGTTTGCATTAAACAAATGTAGAAGAAAATGAAACTGAACCATGTCTAGTTTTGTCTGTTCAGCTGTGTATACTCCCTGTTTATCTAGTCCTGTTTGCAATGGAGAAGAAAGGTTGCCAGCTTGTTTTTCTTATTATTCTACAATTTTAACAACTATCTGCAGGCAGGTGCTAAATGATCTTCTCAAATGTGGAATTCTAAACAGAGCAACAACTCTTGCATTTGATCAGAAGATTGCCAGTGAATGAAACATTTGTTTAGATCATCTTTTAGTAAAAACTTTGATGTGCATGCTTGCGTGTGGGTCTGTATACATGTGTGTGTGCATGTATGTATGCATATCTATACGTGTGTGTGTGTGTGTGTGTGTGTGTGTGTGTGTACATATATATATATATACGTGTGTATATATTCATTTGCACTACACACACATACAAGCTGAAATGAACTTAAGAAATTTTTAAAAATTGGAGTGTGGGAGAAAAACTGACAGATTCATCCATTCCTAACAGATGGCCTAAAAGAAAAGTGTTCGGCACACCACATGCTTAAAAAGCCTTTCCCCCAGACTTTTCTGTTTGTCCTAACATGCAAAGACTGGGATGAAGATCCAAATGAAGTACAGACTACAATTCATAGTTGTTAAGTCATTCTTTGATGTTCTGAATTATACACTGCACTGTCTTGGGTAGGATAACAAGTTAAAAATGACCATTGTAGAAAAGTATTCCTCCTTTTTAGTCTCCCAGGTCATATGATATAAGGGAGAGGCCAGGGGTGGGTTAATTTGTTAACTGTGTAATTTTAACTTGTAAAATTTTAAATTCTATTTGTTTTAAATTGGGGTTTTTTAAATCACGGGCCAAATCAATTTAATCTATTTTAATTGCTTTTAAGTTTTGTATTTTTGTGTTTTATCCGATGGCTGTTCACCACCCTGAGTCCTTCGGGAGAAGGGCGGTATATAAATGTAATAAACTACAACTACTACAACTACTTACCTTTACTACCGGTTCACAACAGGATTGCACATGCGCGCTCGCTTCGCTCGCACATGCTCAGATCACGTCTGATGACATCAGGGTCAGTGGGCAGAGCCTCCCACTGGTTTTACCGGTTCTATAGAACCGATCTGAACTGGGGGCAACCCACCACTGGGAGAGGAATATGCAAATTGAAAGTCAGGATGAGTGAAAGTTTTTGAAAATACTATATACGGGTTTTTCCTCTTCTAGATTTTATTTGATTTGATTGAACGCTTCTCAGAAAGCAGCGGTCAGAAGCGCTAGCTATTCTGTTTTAAATAAATTTGATAACCACAAGATAAAGTTTTACAATTTTGCCTTAATTACTAGAGATCAGCATTCATAAATTACAAACGTTGGCATGGATTGCACGAACAGATGGTAAGCAACTTGGTGTCCTATGGGGAAAAAAATCATCCTCTTCATTTTTAATTTTTTGCCAGAAAAAAAATACATTACCTTACTTTAAATTTAGCAAGTGAATTAGCAGAAATATACACCAGGACACAATCTTTTTTCTTAATTGCAGCTCTCCAGTGGAACAAAACATGCTAATTAACTTTATGGTTGCATGAATCTGATAATGTTCACTTTTATTCATCACTGGCTTTAAAAGTTGATATTGCTGGGAAATTTAAAAGGGAAAACTTTCTTAAAATGAGGGATTTTGTTATGCAACCGAAGGGCAAGAATTCTATAATTTTCCCAAAAAACACAGGCGAGCATTCTCAGTAACAGATGCCTATACATTTAGCTGTTATTGAAAGCATCAAACGAAACCTGCCAACAGAATGAATATTCTCACATTCACACGTTTTTGTTTTTGTTTTTTGTAATAGAAATATTTTCTAGATTTTTTTTAAAAAAAACCCAAACAATTACGAGATGTGTATACAACAGGGTCATTACAAAAGGATTTTTAAAAGAAATTATTGTTTTATTTTAAATGTCATGTCTTCCCAATTGCTGGGACAAATATTCTACAGTAGCTGCTATCCTGTAATATGTCTAAACTGATCCAAGTTGTACTGTGTGTGAAGAAATCTGCATAGAGAGTGTGTATTCATAGACATTTCTACATATACATTCACCCATTGATAAATTCTTCAAACCTTTATCAACATGGACTAACTAAGGGATAGCAACAGAATTTCTTCCTTCCTTTTGCTGCAGGTTGATTCAGCAAAAAAAAAGGTGAGTTTTGCCTAGAAGATAAATAATTTTTGTAAAGATAAAGACTCAAGTATAGCTTCAGCGCAATTAGGTTAAAAAAAATAAGGTTAATTGTTGCTGTTGTTTAAATGAGACTGTTTTAAAATGGGAAGGCACAGAATAAGTTGCTCAGCAACACTGCCAAAAATGCTAACAAACAAAGGAAAAGCTCAACTTCTATTTTGACCCAGTATTCTACCCCCCAAAACAATATGTGATCTATCAAGAAAGTGTGAAGAGAAGGAGTAGATGTGTATTTATTTTGAATGATTTGAAATCTTCAGTATCAGATGAGCTGAATTCTAGTGAACTGAAGAAATTAATTGAAGGTTTGGTCAAACCTGTATGAATTATCCATGAGAAAGCCTTCAGAACTGGTGAAATGTTACATGGCTTAAAGAGCAAACTATTATGTCTCTTTTTATAAACTGCAGATCTATAGTCAGGGAAAATTTTATCTAAAGAAGGATTGCTTCCTTTCCTGAAGTACAAACACCTCCCATCTTCTTGCACGCATAAAACCAAATTAAAGCTCTTATTTCCATATGGCTTTGGATTCAACTGATTGACTGTATGTACTTATCTTGGCTTTTGTTTGAGGTTTTGCTATTGCTTTTGATATATTGTTTGGTTTGTGGCATTTTTTAAAAATTTGATTTATATACCGCCCTTCTCCGGAGACTCAGGGTGGCTTACAATGCGTTAAGCAATAGCCTTCATACTTTT
>JANHZT010004141.1:9052-23370 GCA_032468215.1 Stegonotus admiraltiensis | reverse complement strand
TATTCTATTCTATTCTATTCTATTCTATTCTATTCTATTCTATTCTATTCTATTCTATTCTATTCTATTCTATAACCCAATGCATGTCCCCAATATTGCTAGCTTTAGCTAACAGCAAGTAGTGTGATTATTCACTCAAAAAGTGTTGGTATTGTATATTCAGTGTGTGTGGCTGTACATAATAAATCACATCAATCGTGTTTGCTTGTACAGTATAATAACCCCAATACTTTAAACCAGTAACTGAAAAGACATTTTCCAGCTATAGCTTTCTGTTTTAAAAGAACATTGTTGGCATTTTTTTTTCTTCATTCTATAAGAAACTAAAGTCCCCTTCTATCTTCCGTAGCTCCTTTTACTATCTATAGCGGTGGATATGCAAATAATGAACATGTCAGTATCTCAAACTGGGTAGGAACAATATTTTTAATAGGAACAAAAGCCTTGCAATACAAAAGCCAGGCAGGCTGAATTCACATTGTCAGTTATCACCTTCCTGGTGTGCTCTGCTACACTCAGCTGAAAAGGAAATTTTGCCGGAAGGATCAAATTCGTCATGCCAGAGAAAGTCTCCTAACAAGTGCATCCCTCCTTTCTCTACAAAAGTCATGACTGGGTTTATCTCTTTCGCATCATCATCTTTATTTAACAACCCCATAATCCCTTGCGGGGTGGAGTCTGGGCAATGGAAAGTAGTTAGCAGGGTGTTTTAATGGCTGGATGCTCTTCCTGTCGCCAATGAGGAATGTTGTTCAGCAGATACATTCTCAGTGTGCCCAAGAGAGAAATATCTGCCTCTACCTAGGATCGAACTCACAGCATCCTGATTGTGAGGTGAGAGCTCCACCTCTAGGCCACTGCATGTTTATCTTTTTCACATGACCCCTACCGACCTCTTTACCCTCATATCAACTCTATGGGAATAATTGGATTGAAAATGAAGAGCACAGATCATAATTCCAATTGTGCAGAGAGTGATGAGGATGGTGGAAAAGATTAATGGAAGTCCCTCTATCCAGGACATAGGATATAAGCAGTGCTTGACCAGGTTTCTCAATATTGTCTGGGACACTACACATCCTCTCCATGACCAGTTTTCTTTGTTACCTTCTGGGAGGAGACTTCATGGTATCCAAAGCAGAACAACTAGATTCTCTAATAGCTTTGTACGATTTAGTATTGATCTTTCTAACTCTCAAGCCTCATCTCTCTCTCTCTCTCTCTCTCTCTGTATGTATGTATATATGTATATATACATACATACATGCACACATACATATATACATATGTATATGTATAGCTCTGTCTGTTCTATTCTATTCTATTCTATTCTATTCTATTCTATTCTATTCAACAACTATATCTGTCTATCTGTCATCTATCTATCTATCTATCTATCTATCTATCTATCTATCTATCTATTTTTGAGAATGGACATCAGAATTTCATTTTAATATATGCCATTGGGTACACAACCAAGTGACAATAAAGGTTATCTTATCTTATAAATGAGGCATGGCCGTACAGTGCTTAGAATGCAGTACTGCAGGCTATTTCTGCTGATTGCCAGCTCCCTGCAGTTTGGTAGTTTGATTCTCACTGGCTCAAGATTGATTCAGTCTTACATCTTTCTGAGGTTGGTAAAATGAGGACCCAGATTGTTGGGAGCAATATGCTGTCTCTGTAAAACCACTTAGAGAGGGCTGTAAAGCACTATTAAGCGGTATACAAGTCAAAGTGCTATTGCTATTATAAATTTTGGTTAACGCATTGTAAGCCGCCATGAGTCTCTGGAGAAGGGCGGCATATAAATCATTTTTTTTTTAAAAAAAAGTGTGTTCCAGCCCAACATTTTTATGCAGAAATATGCTAGTAAAGTTGTTCTAAAGATTATAGATCTGACCTACAAAACTCAAAACAACAGTTGAACAGTTGCAATTCATCTGTAGAAACCCTGTCACTGGGGTGAACTAGGCTTTTTAAAAAAATGTTTGGAGTTATTAACAAATAGGCATATCGACACCTGCCCCCCCTCCCCCACACACACACTGAGAGCTGCATTACTCCTCTTTATATATAACATAATTTTGAAAGTAGCAAGGTTAAAAAAAAGTTGCTGGTAGAGCTTCTCTCAAATTAACATCATGAGAACTTCATAAGAATTTTAAAAGCAGAGGTTTCAGATAACATTTTTGTTCACTCCCTATACGCTTATTTTTTCCCCTTGTGTCCATGTCTTTATACTGCAGCCTTCAGGAAAGGAATTCATAAGTTCAAGCAGTTAAGACATTTTTGAATAAATGACAATGGATAATTGGAACAGAATTCCAACAACATCTGGAGGAAGACATATTGTCTGCCTGGAAATTAACAGAATTATCAAACCTCCCAAATGATGTATGAAGTAGAGTTTGCCTTGACCATTCTAAATGCTAATTTGCTTTTAGGACTGAACCACATCTCAAACTTGTTTTGAAAATCTGTTCTGGAAGGATTGCCTTTGGGCTGGTTGGACTGGAGCATTTGAAGACATATTCCACAGAACAGAGAATATTCTGCCCTTGGAATGCTGAATTTAGCACAGCTCTGATAAGAGCTGATTTGTTATCTAAGATAAGAATAGAAAAGAAGCCAGAAACATTTTTGTTAGGAATTTTTACAAAACCGTATTCCAAAGAAATAAAGTATTTGATGCTGCACATCTTAACAGTAGCACGAACAGCATATGCAAAAAATTGGAAACAGGAAAGAACCCCAACTGAAGAAGAACTAAAAGACAAGATTTTAGAATGCGCTGAGATGGACAGATTAACAAAAGAAATTAAGGAAAAAGAAGAGACAGAATATTATAGAATATGGAATAAATGGTATAATTGGCTCAAGACTAGCAATAAAGAACAATAACTATAAGGAGAGAAAAATAGAAGTACAAAATAGATGTGTATCATATGTGCGGAGTGGAATAAAAATGTATATAATGTGAAGGTAGAAATGTATAATAGTAAAGAGATAACTAAAATATATAGTTCTCTATAGGGGAAAAGAAAAAAAAGGGGGGGCAAAGGAAAAGGAGGGAAGAAGATGGAGTAATAGATTAGATAAAGGGGAAGAAGAATAAAGTAATAACTGGAAGACCACTAAGAAATAATGTTTAAATATGATAAGTATTTATATGTTGTATGTTGTGTAAATGTCCAATATGTGTTCTAATAAAATTACAAATTAAAAAAACAAAACAAAACTGAGGGCAGCTGCCCAGCAGTGCTGTCATGGAAGGGCACAACCAATAAATGAAAGCAGTTGTAATAAAGGCATATGCATGCAATCAAATGAAGTACAGCACAAACATGCCATAGCACAAACATAATGGAGTAACTTCACAATCCAAACATGCTTTGAAATAACTACAAAAATTGATCAGAGGATTTATAGATGTAATAACTCTTCCTAATGTCAGTATTAATTCTACAAGTTTAATTCCTGTTGCAATGTTTTATTTCAACTACCGTATTTTTCGGACTCTAAGATACACTTTTTTCTCTCTCAAAAGGGGGCAAAAATGTCTGTGCGTCTTATTGAATGAATATTGACAAAGCCCCATCCACCTGCCAGCTGTTTTTTTGGCCTCTGCAAAAAACCTCTGCAAAGGCCTCTGTTTGGGGCCTTTTTTGGCTTTTTTCAGGCCTTTTTGGCCTGTTTTTGAGGGTTTTTTGGTCCAATTTCAAGGCCTTTTCCAGCCCATTTTTGAGGCTTTTTTCGGCCCATTTTTTTGGCTTATTTTGGCCTGGGTTGTTTGTTTTTTTTGGAAATGGGCTGAAAAAAGCCTTGAAAACGGGCCAAAAAAAAAAGCCTTGAAAATAGGCTGAAAAAAGCCCCGGAAACAGACCAAAAAAAGACTGGAAAAGGCCCCAAGAAAGGCCCCAAGAAAGGGAGGCCAAAAACTTTTTTTTGTTGTTGTTTTCCTCTTCTAAATTTAGGTGTGTCTTATAGTCCAAAAAATACGGTAGTTGCAATCAAATGCCATAGTTCAATTTGGAAGTGTCCATAGAATGCCAGTGAATCCTAGAGATTCAGTAAAAGAAACAAAAACATTTCAAGTAGTATATTACGGCACACAGTTCTACTTAGAAAAGTTGAATCAAGGAATTATTAGAGAAACCTCTTTGGCTTTATTGCTTAGTTTTCAGTTTTCAATTGGCCTCCTTGCTTTACCAAAAAAAAAAGTTGCCTTCAAGGATCTTGACATGCTTAGTCTGACTCATCACTAATATTTCATTAAGGCATAAAGCTACATTAGCCCAGTTATACGTGAAAAGATTTACAGAAATAAGGTTGATAAAATCAGCCTAGCTTAGCTTTCTTCAGTCAAGCTAGTTACATTCAGCTGCATTCAGATCTGTGTATCTGCCATTCTTCAGGGGAAGTGTTTTTTTTAATTACTTTCTTTTCTTATTATTTTCTTTCCTATATTTCCTGTATCCTGCAATTTATTGATTTATAACTTCTAGCCTGGTGCCTAAGCATCCTGGCATTTTCGCACCTTTTGGGGAATGTAAGGGGAGGGAGGGCCATGTGGGTTGCATCGCTCGAGAGCCAGCGGAGGATGAACCTTATCATTTTCTCAGCGAGGCCAGCACAATAACATCTTCACACCTGTGGGTTGGCTGAATCCACATTGGATTGTTGGGAGGGGTTTTCTAATTCCTTTATTCTAACTGCATGGCCTGAGGGCGCTCAGAGCCTGCTTTCTTTTTACCATGCTATCACCTCTACTCAATAAAAGGTTCCTTTTGAAATGCCAATTTTACTTTCTTGAATAAGGGGGAGAGGCCGGACTTTACAGCTGCAGCAATATTTTCTGTGAATATCGAATAAGTAGAAGACCATAATTTAGCCTAGAAAGCCAATGAGAAAGAAGTTCTCCATCTACTGTAGCTAGTTTCCTGATCACCACCTCCAGAAAATAGTTTCCTTGAAAGGACAGTCTTGTACTGAATAATCTTGGATTTGGTCTTTCATTATATGTTCTTGGCAGAGATTATATGCTCAGGATTCAGTTTTAAAGGGGTATTAGCCTGGTGATGACATCAACAGGGTGGGTCGCTCCAAAAGCAATTATCTCTTTAGAGCAGGGCTTTAAAACTTGCAGCATCATGGCAGTGTCATGTGACGTATCTGGACTTTTTTCCCCTTTGCTAAACCAGGTGTGGGCATGGACAGTGCATGATGAATCTGGTCCATGGGCCACAAGTTTGACAGCCCTACTTTAGAGTATCTTAGCATGAGATAAGTGTCATTTAGTTTTACAATAGTGGTCAAAACTGTGGAAACGTTTTGGGAAAAGTGTATTTTTGAGGTTTGATGGCTAATAACACCACTTTTTTTTGAGTTTCAGGATAATCATATTCCACTGCTGGAATGGCCTGGGAATAGCCCAGACCTTAACCCAATTGAAAATCTATGGAGCCGACTAAAGAAACTTGTTAGTCAGAAGCGACCCAGCAATGAAACCCAGTTAATGGAAGCAATCATTCAATCTTAGTTTCACATTATAACAGCTGCAGAACTAAAAGACTTGGTTCACTCCATGGGAAGACGTGTAAGGCCGTAATTCATGCTAAAGGTTACACAACTAAGTATTAACTGACATGATAAATTTTGTATATCTAATTTTTTCTATGATGATAACTTTTGTATATCTCGTTTTTTCAGTTTTTCACTTTTCTTCTTTATACTGTAGCTACTATTCCAATAGCAAGTCTTTCATAAAAGTTGTTGCATTACGTTCTTGATTAAATTATCTTTCCATTGATATATAATTTTATGGTACTATTCCCCCCCAAAAAAGTGGTGTTATTAGCTAGTTTTAGAAAATACACTTTTCCCAAAAGGTTTCCACAATTTTGGCCACTACTGTATATCATTCTAACCCTAACAAATATACACTGTGAAATTCTAGGGAGTTGCTATCCTAAAACACTCCATCTCTGAACCAGTTCTGGGCTATGCTATTTTTTGTCTTTTCCCCCACGCCCTGCAAATGTGCTTCCTTCAAATCCTTCAAATGTGCTTCCTCCTTCATGGAAAACTGCCACTTATAGTAGTCCATCACACTACCTCTCTCTTTTAGAGACATTCCATTACAGATGGAGTTACATCAATTAATTTGACTTGAAATATATTGTCTGATCATGATTCAGGCTACAGGTCATTACAGCCAATACGTAGATAATTTAGTCTCCCAGCATTGGTGCTGCTGGTAAGGGAATTGATAATTCACTACAACTAAAATTGTTAATTCAGTATACCAGATGGAAACAAATCTGATCTTTATTTTTCCAAATCTGGTACATTTTTTACACATAGGATGCTTTTTTTGTATACAACTTCACTTATTATTTGGTTTATTTAAATGCAGCTTTCCCCGACATGTTTTTAAAGTAGTTTGCTCAGCTGTACTTTGATACTTTTGCAGATCCTCTGAATGTAAACTTTTATGACCATCTATTTTCACCAGGAATGAAACAGAAAAGTAACGTTCCAATATCTAAGGGATTGCCACAAAGAAGAGGGGGTCAACCTATTCTCCAAAGCACCTAAAGGCAGGACAAAAAGCAATGGATGGAAACTAATCAAGGAGAGAAGCAACCTAGAACTAAGCAGAAATTTTCTGACAGATAGAACAATTAATCTGAGGAAAGACTTGCCTGCAGAAATTGTGGGTGCTACAATACTGGTGGTTTTTAAGAAGAGATTGGACAATCATTTGTCTGAAATGGTATAGAGCAGGTGTCACCAACCTTTCATACCTCAGGGACCACTAAATTCATAATTTTAAATCCTGTGGACCACTAATATGATGTACCTAATGACTGGTTGGGTGGGTGTGGCTAGGTAGTCATGTGACTGTGTGGGTGTGACCAACTCAATGTCACTCACATCAAGGGGTGCCTGACCAGCACCTACTCTCCCCTCCCTTCCAAGCCACTCTTCGTCGGCCCAGCCGGTCCGGTCTCCTTAGGGCACCAACAGGAAGCAGTTGTTGGAGCTAAGCAGCCACCATGAGAAAGAGTTGGCAAAACAGCTGGCTAAGTTCAAATTGGATCTGACCAAGAAGGAGGCTCAGCAGAAGCACCTCACTGAGGACTATAAGCATAGGCTTTCTAGCAGAGGGAAGACCTGTGGGAGTGCAAGGCTGGGTACCGGCGCCTGGAGGCTCAGCGGGCTGAGGTGGTCAGCTAGTTCCAGGCCATGAGGCGGTCCCACTGGAACAAGGCCCTCCAGCTCTTTGCCACCAGCGGCACTTCCCTCCAGCCTTTACCCAAAGCCCTGCACCAGGAGGCTGAAGCAGACCCCAAGTCAGAATTTCTACTCCCCTCTGACCCACACAAAAAGACCCCGAAGGGGAAGACTCTCTGCAGCAACACAAATATTCATTGCATGTATCTGGCCCAGGGGCCGTAGTTTGAGGATCCCTGATTTAGTGCAATATAAAAAAGGCAAATATTTTTTCTGTGGACCACCAGAATTGTCTCACAGACCACCAGTGGTCCACGGACCACCAGTTGGTGACCCCTGGTATAGAGTTTCCTGCCTGAGCAGTTGATTAGACTAGAAGACCTCCAAGATCCCTTCCAACTCTGTTATTCTGTTAAGAAAAATCTCTGTTGTGTCTCTGCCATGGTAGAACCTGCTTTGATAGAATACAGCTTTTTGATATAGAGACTTATTTTGGTTCTCTCGCACTAGATAATATAGTGCTCTAATCTACTCCAACATTTTGATTAAATATGGTTTTCCAAGGTTTTGTGTGGGGATTTGCCTAAATATTTTCTAAATAAGGTAGGGCAGAAATGAGAACGCAAGATAGAAACAATAGCAATATGAATTGAAAGTCCTCCATCATTCTAACTATAGCTGCCTCCTCCTGTAACAACAATAGCACTTAGACTTATATACTGCTTCACGGTGCTTTTACCGCCCTCTCTAAGCAGTTTACAGAGTCAGCATATTGCCCCCAACAATCTGGGTCCTCATTTTACCCACCTAAGAAGGATGGAAGGCTGAGTCAACCTTGAGCCCTGGTGGGATTTAAACTGCTAAATTACAGGTAGCCAGGACCCAGCAGAAGTAGCCTGCAGTACTGCACTCTAACCACTGTGCCACCAGAGTTCTTATTGAAGGGATAAATTCTATCATGCATTTGTATTTTTTTAAAGAGAGAGAGAGAGAGAGAGAGAAAGCACCATGTTCAGAAGTTTTCAAGTATAAAACTGCATATCCACTTCATTTCTGGACACTGGATAATTACATTACAGCAACATAATCATCATCAACTCAACCACCACCTTCTTGACCTTCTCCAGGTATCTTATCTCAAACTAATCTCTCCACATTTAAAAATTTTAAAAAGGGAAAGCCTTCATTGTCTATGAGTCCCTCCCCAAATTATCAACATATCCAGCTGTTACTTAATTTAGATAATATCCTTGCTTGGATGAATGTAGCTGGGTGCTTGGAGCACCGTATTTGGTCACCTGTCAAATTGCCTCACTAACACCTCTGGTTCTAGTGACCTCTAACACAGGCTATTTTGGGCAAAGGTTTAGCAGTCTTCTGAAAGGTCATGCCAAGAAAGAATGCTCAGGAAATTAAGAGATAATATGTGGGATATGGAGAGAAGATTACTGCATTGCAAAATAATGGAGATTAAGAAGAGAGAAAAAGGTGAATGGGGAATGTTTATTGTGGGAGTGGAATATATGAAAATGCTCAAAGAAGAAGCAGAAGAGGGGAAGCTGGCTGTGTGTATGGGAACTGAGCAAAAATGACATGGAATCTGAAGAATCGTTTTTGTAATAAAGTGGGGAAACACTCTTGCTCACCCACAGAGAGACACAGACTGTGTGAATGTCTGCTCCTAGGAAGAATACTGTGGTGCCTTGGTGAATCAGGTATTTCTTTCAAATTGGAGTGAGTGAAGCAGTATCTCCCTTAAAGGTTCTGCGATGGCTGATACCTCAAGTAGCTAGCCTCTAAAAGTTGCAACCAGTACAATGTCTGTGCTGGGGAGTTGAAAGTGGAACAAATCTGTTGGTGATCAACTTGGATCTCTTCTCCACTATTCTAAACATAAAGGGGAAATTGTGCTATTCTGCTCATGCCTTAGAGGGAACTGGAGAAAGATTCAATGCAATCTTCATGGCCATCATTGTCCAGCAGAATTGGATCACATTCTCCCAGGTACCTTTTGCCTCCCAAGGCGGTGTGATCAAATCTCAGGTAAACTAGATGTCAGAAATCTAAGGAGAAAGAAGGAAGCTTTCTTCCCCTTCCCACCCCTCTCCACACAGATACAGAAACAATAAAAGAGAAATGGCAACCAACCAATCAATCAATCTTCCTTGCAGCACAGGACTCTCAAAAAAAACCCAGCTAGACCTAAAGAGCACTAAGTTATGTTTATAGGGAGCTTCTGAAAAACCTGACAAATGCTATGGAAAGCCATTACATGGACTGATGCAGTGGTGAAATCCAATTTTTTTACTACCGGTTCTGTGGGCGTGGCTTGGTAGCCATGGTGTGGCTTGGTGGGCGTGGCAGGGGAAGGATACTGCAAAATCCCCATTCCCTCCCCACTCCTGCGGGAAGGATATTGCAAAATCTCCATTCCCACCCCACTCTGGGGCCAGCCAGAGGTGGCATTTGCTGGTTCTCCAAACTACTCAAAATTTCCGCTACCAGTTCTCCAGAACCTGTCAGAACCTGCTGGATTTCATCCGTGGGCTAATGCCTCAATAGAAATCAGATATCTGGATTGTCTTACAGCCAACCTAAGCCTAAACCACCATGAAAGAGTGACTTCCTTCCTTTGCCCTATCCTTTTTCTTTCCTACTCTTTGGGTGTACAGAGGCTGGAAGGGTGTTCCTCCAGCAGCCTAACATGGCCCTTGAGAGATGGGCAGATATCACTGCTTTTAATCTGGAACAGTTAAAGATGACTTTAAGCTTCTTAGATTGTAAGCTATAGATGGAGGCAACGTTATGAGAACATGGCAACAAAAACCTATTACCTGGATATGTTTGTACTGTGGGTAGGAAAATGCACTGGTGAGCTAGAGATTTATCTATTTAGGTTCTCTCTCCTCTACTTTTAGACAGTTTTCTCTGCTACTTGATTCACTGAACTGACACGTAAGACTGTAAAAAAAAAAGATGTAGAATCCAAGGATGCTAAATAAAGCTTCCCCAAAGGGTGGGGGGGAAATAGGACACTAATATTAATACTAGAACACTTGAACCTCACATAATGTTCACTTGAGCCAGTGCCCACCAATTCATTTTTAGTTCTGAGAACCAAAGCAGCATAAAAGCATTTGATTTGATTTAATTTAATTTTAAAATACCAAAGAATTGGCTTTTCCTGCTGCACTATTCCTTTCCTTTCTTGATCCAACGACTTCCTTCCTTTGCCCTCTCCTCTTCCTTTCCTGCTCTTGGATGTACATAAGAAAGCATTGACTGGTTTGCTAAATTGGTGAACTCAAATGAGCAGACTGTTAATTAACTAACCAGCTTGCTTTCTATTTTAAAGGTGAATATGGGGGAGAAAGTCATTTACGTTACAAGGAGAAATCATTAGATTTTAAAATAATTCAGAGGAGGAAACTAATTGATGTTTAAAAGGGACCCTTTCCCCAATCTAAGTTAAAAGGTGGGGAGGTGAAAAACAACATTTTCTGATTGCTTATTATTTAAATTGGCAGAATAGTATTCTAAATGGGTAGCAAACAGAGGGTGACTACTGCATGTATTTGTATATAAGCTGTGTGTTAGCAGTATTTAACTGCAAATTAACTGTGCATTAGCTGTATGTATATGTTAGCTGCGTTCAGTTAATTTAATTTTTGACTTCGCTACATTTTGAATTGGTCTTGCTCATTTTCGGAGAACAGAATCTGGAATGCTATTAAAAAAAATACTTGCAGCCTTTTTGACCTAAAACTATTCATAACCCAGTTATAGAGAATATATAGAACATAGTCTGTTGCTTAGGGCTGAGATCTCTACTTAGTCGAAGGATGTATTAGATAACATCATGCTATGAACCCAGCCTTTGTCCAAATTTATCTGATATTAAAATAGTGGTGAAAATTATAGATAGATAGATAGATAGATAGATAGATAGATAGATAGATAGAGAGATAGAGAGAGATAGAGAGATAGAGAGATAGAGAGATAGAGAGATAGAGAGATAGAGATAGAGAGATAGAGAGATAGATATAGATGATGGGCTGATTGGAGGGGGGAAATGCAATGCAGTAAATGAAGACTGTATCCTATAAATAATTCTTCAGAATCAGTTCAGGAGATTTAAATCAGGAAGAAAGCCAGCTATTAAGAAAACAGAAAACAGAATAACCAAAAAAAAAAAAAATGCCCTCAGGAATGTATGATGAACATTTCATGATTTCTCCAATGACCCCTACAGACATAAACTTCTTAAAGCAAGTAGATTACAGGTAAAAAGTGTTTGGCAACTGGTTAAATGTGGGGTGACATCCAGTGAATGGAGGTACTTGGGTGTTTATGTATGTATATGTTTATTTCCAAGTCAGTATGTAAACATAAACTAATGAGCTGTCATTCTTTGAAGGAAGTGAGTATGAAACTATAACATAATTGTAGCAATCTGATCAAAGACTTGAAGGAAATGGACTCGTCTAAGGCTCAGGAGGAAGGCATGTGCTTCAATCTCATCTAGGCTTGTATACATGTAATTCCCCACAGCTGGCTTCCGTATGAATCTCAGGATCTTAATGAACTCAGTCTGGGTTCTTGAAAATGTCTCTCCCAGCAAATCTAACAGAAGCTAGGGGGATTCACAGCCCCACAACACTTCCTCAACAATCAAGTTTCTTGTGCAACAGCTCCTCCCTTCCCACATGCTTTCCACACTTTTTGTGCCATGACTGGAAAAGGTTATTTTGAATCACCTCTTATCTAAGAGTCAATAGTATGTCACCGAACATGTTAAACAAGGTTTAAGGGAAGCAGTGTGTTGAAATATCTGCTTAGTTGATGTATACACAAGAGGTGACCTTGAGGCACTCATATTCGCACCATTTAATGGAGAATCATCTCTGCAGCACAAAATCATAGGGAAGATAACACCGAGAATAGACAAAAATTTGCCCTTCTTAAATTAATAATAAAAATATTATAGTCACCCAAATTTCTCATTTTGAACACTTGTATATGTAGTCTTTTTTTTCTCCCTATATTCCATATCATACTTTCTCTCCTTCCCCCTCTCATTCACCACTGCGGTTAGGTCAGTGATGGGTTGCTACCGGTTCGCCTGATCCGGGGCGAACCGGTAGTGGTGGCAGCAGGACCCTCTGCCCACCCACCCAGATGCTTCTGCACATGTACAGGAGTGCACATGCACCCACAAGCAAACCGGTAGTGATGGGTTTTGAAACCCGCCTGTGGGTTAAGTTCAAAATTGTAATTTCTCTCAGGAATTCATAATGATATCAAAGCAAATGTAATCATATTTATGCAATGTATCATGGAAGAGAAGAGTTTCTATTCTGTTACTTCTATCTTTACTTCACCTATCATTTTTATTCCACTGGCCCATATGGACCCCATTTTTAATTTTATTGGCCTTTCCTTTCATTGAAATGTTAAAGGCCTTTATACATCAGTATATCAAGGTCTCAGCACGGCAAAGACAATTTCACCCAAACTTATTCATATGGAACTTCAGCTTCCCTCAGTGCCTACCTGCCATATGAACCATTTTGCAGCCCTGACAGCACCCCAGAATGTATAAAACCTAAATATCAGGCATATTTTGAGAGATATGAAAAGTTTGAAGGATTAAGTGAATGATTTCAACTTTGAAGAAATTTAAACCATTAATTTCATCCTGTGAAACTTCTCAGTCTTTACTAGCCCCCAAAACAAAGCCAAAAGTATGTCTTTTCCCAATGAAGTGATATGATCACATCAAGAGCTGTGTGTGGGCAGTAATGTAGGCTAACTCAATTGCTCACTCCAGGAGTTCGATTCTGAGCAGTTCAAGTTTGACTTAGCCTTCCATCCTTCTAAGGTCGGTAAAATGAGGACCCAGATTGTTGGGCGGCAATATGCTGACTCTGGGGATGCGGTGGCTCAGTGGCTAAGATGCTGAACTTGTCGATGGAAAGGTCGGAAGTTCAGCAGTTCAAATCCCTAGTGCTGCATAATGGGGTGAGCTCCTGTTACATGTCCCAGCTTCTACCAACCTAGAAGTTCGAAAGCACATAAAAAATGCAAGTAGAAAAATAGGGACCACCTTTGGTGGAAAGATAACAGCATTCCATGCACCTTTGATGTTTAGTCATGCCAGCCACATGACCACTGAGACGTCTTTGGACAGTGCTGGCTCTTCGGCTTTGAAACAGAGATGAGCACTGCCCTCTAGAGTCAGGAACAACTAGCACATGTGTGCAAGGGGAACCTTTACCTTTACCTTATGCTGACTCTGTAAACTGCTTAGAGAGGGCTATAAAGCACTGTGAAGCGGTATATAAGTCTAAGTGCTATTGCTATTAGCTACACCCCTGGAGTCTTTGGAGGCCGAAGAAATCTCACTACCAGTCATCCCTAAAATATTGTATGTTTCTACCGGTCATATGGAAATTAAACTACTTATTTCTCAAGCTCTATTTCCAAATGACCAAAGCATAGGTTTTTACCAAGAAAGAAAGCTGTTGTAATGAACTGCACAAGTTCATACTTTGACTTAAAACTAATGTATGGAAGTTAGAGAATCCATTAAATCAGCTGCTGGATGGCTTATCTTAGAATTGACAGTGAATAAGCAATTAGGCCCTTCATTCTAATATGGATGAAACACTGGGACTCCAGGCTGTCAGTCTCTCATCAGTGGCTGGGCTGTGGCTGAATGACAGTAGCTCAGAGGCCACCGTTACCTCCTTCATTATTCTTCCTCACAGCATATCTGCAGATTATTCTGTCATTCATCTTTCCAGTCTGCTGGGCTCCCTCTCCACCTTCCCAAAGTTCTAGTGCACTTCTTCAGGGATATTATTCCTCTATAAAGGTTGGAAAAAAATAATAATAATGGCTTTATCAGGTTAGATTTAAAATGTCTGTAATCCAGTATCCTGCTTCATGTGGTGACCAACTTGATGATAAGCAGGATAGAAACAGGCTAACATTAATTACTGCAGTCATATGTACCATTAAAATAATATTGAAAAGAGCACTGAGAGACCCCACATGGAATCCATATTGTGTATGCT